>CAKNWW010077252.1:0-10475 GCA_932074435.1 Andricus kollari
ATACCTACCAGTTGTTCATTGTATTATTTCATATTTCAGACAGAGACACGGTATTTCAGACCAATTTATAGTTGAAATTAATTGATTTACTTAATTTAAGTTAAAAATGAAATTCAGTTATTATTAAAATTCAGATTCTTGTATTACTGTGTAAGGAAATTTGACACCTTTTAAAGACAGTGAACTTTGGAACATCGTTTTTTATTGAAAAAATAATAGAAAAAATCTGAGAAAATTCATGGTGGTACTTTGAACTATTCTAAACAAATGGCCGTTGAAAAATTTGCAGAATATAACAAATTTTTCGTGTTCTATACATAAATATACAACTGTACTATCTTCAGTTCAAATCAAGATAATAAAGTGATTTAAATTAGAAGTAGTTAGTTGAAATATTTATACTATAATATTTAAAATTGTTGGTTCTCAGTATCAAATCCTTTAAAATTAATAACATCAAAAATTGTATAATTTCAAATTAAATTATGATTTTCCTTTAAAATTAATATTTCTGCCAGACCTGGAACTAAAGTAGCATCAGTTTCTTATTTTACACAATAGTTAAAATAATGTTTGCGAGTGTATTTTAGGAATAACGGTCGTCTTGAAATCGTCACGCCAATATAAATCATGTAGAAATAGACACATGGAAGTCAAAATTTTGCGTTGGTAGGCTAATAAACTGAGTGGAATATCTTAAGATCGCTGACCGAACATCATCTGGTTTTGTTGGTTTACCATGTAAAATATGACTGAGTGGAAATTCGTATTGCAGCAATTGCATTAATTTTCGACCTGATAACAAATATCTAAAGTCCCGTCGATTAAGGATAAAATATAGCAACGAAAACAAATATTGCATTTTCAAAACGCTTTAAATTTTTAATGCTTACAAATGATAAATTTAAAAGAATAAATTGAGTTACTCTCAAATTCCAAAGGAACCTGCACTGGAAAAAAAAGAGCTAAGTCCTTTTTGGAAACGTTTTCCAATCAAATTTAGGAAAAATCCCGATACTTTCCCATAAAATTATGACATATTATAAAGTGCGACAATTTTAAATTTGACGCCTTTAAAATTGATAATTAAAAATTTCCAACTGAACTATTTCAAATTCAACCATTCAATTTGGTAGAATTTCACATTTCAAAACATTGAAAATGGTAAAATTTACAAGTATTAGCCTTCAAAATAAAAATAATTATAAATTCCGAATTCTCAGAATTGTGTATTCAAATTTTTTTATTTAGAATTATAATTGACCAATTTTGAATTTTAAATTAATTTTTTAGGAAGGTTGTCAATAAAAAAAACTATTTCAAATATTAAGGCTTTCAATTTTAAAATAACTTGAAGGATTCAATTCCAAATTCTTGAATTTCAGAAGCTATTAATGTAAAATTATCTAACTTAAAAAACTTTCAATTCGAAATTATTCAATTTTGAAAATTTGACACAGTCTGGAATGTCAAGTGCTTTAAACTGTGAGATTTCTAATAAGATGAAATTAAAAATAATTGGATATGTTTTTGTATAAGAAATTTTTTTTCTCGATTTTTGAGTCCAGTTACACAAAAATAAATAAATATATAAAATCATATTCATTTTAAGGTACCGAATTTTGGATAATTCAAATATAAATTTTGAACGTAACAATACCGAATATTATATTTTGCTAACTTTGCGCTTTGTCCGAAAATTTATTTTAGGTTTATGCGAAATTTCTTGGCCAATAAACGTTCCAAAAATGAACCACCGCACCGTAGAACGGGATATAAAATTTCAATTTCTTAGTCCAAGCGCATCGTCGCTTTTCAAAATAATTTTGTAATTTAATTTTTGAACATTTATTTAAAGTGACTGATTAGCTTGCATATCAAAAAATATTTTTTAATTTGTAATTTTTATATTGCCAGGATTCGTTTGAGCTCGGACCAAAAACTTGTTTATATCCCGTTCTACGATGCGGCGGTTCATGAATAAATCTCTGACAATGAGTGCATTCTGCCAATCTTTGATTGTTGATCAACATGAAAATATATTTCGCGAAAGCTTTCAGTGCCGATTTACGATTCCTCATTGTTTGTTTTTCGCATTTATCGATTCTCAATAAATGTACTATTTTCTGAATTTCTTCCGGGAGACGAAATAAGTATCCTTTAAAATTTACCTTCGGAATAGTTTGAACTAAAATCAACAGAAGGGCGATTTTAGTTCAAATAAATCACGTCATAATTTCTAAAATAACTGGAAGAAACTACAGTTCAAAAAATATATAAAGAAAATATATATAAATTTATCCAAAACGCAGAGTATAATACCTCAGATTAAAGTGTTTTCTTATAGACTATTTATCTGATTGATATTTTGAAAATTACTTATTGACGTAAACATTGGGACAAATTGGAATTCAGAAATGCGTCATTAGTTCGCAAATGACTTTGGTTTTAAATTATATTTCTATACTTAATCCAGGATTCTTCCTCATGAATCAAAATCAATATATTATTATTGGCAAATGTCATTCGACAGTAAATTTATAGAAGGATTAAAATCGAAAATAGAAACATGATTTAGGAATGTGAAAGCGATACAAATGAAGAAGGATGTATTTCGAATGTTTTTTATCTGGATTAAAATGAATGGTGCGAGTTAGTTTATTATAGCAAATACGACCGGCTGAGCTCTGACTAATAATCAAATGATCCACGTGGTTTCTATTCTTAGCTTAAATGGTCAAAATCGACTGGGGGCAAACGTCCAGATATTATTTTACGTTGGCTCTCCCAATAAAAATGTCTTTACCACGTGTTTCTGGCACGTGTGACCACAAACCGTCACACCTTTCACGAATTGTTAAGATGCCAAAAGCAGCACATGCTTATGAATACCATCACTCTAAAATAATTAGTTGCAAAAACGTAAATCACCTGATGAAACTGAAAGAAGTCGCCAGACACGAGAAAAATCACGACTTTTTTTTATTACTTCACAACTTATTAGCGACATAAACTTGTACTGTAATTTCGGTCTACATTCCATTTTTCAGTAGAATTTTATGATGTAATTTTTTACAGATAGATCGTTGACAAACAATTGCTTTTTTCGGAAATGACACACATTTTTTCATTGACCAATTCCGTTTGAAATTAGGCAACATTTCAAGAAAAGACCATCTTGAAGCTTCAGAATGATTTGTTATTTGGATATACCATTCTATAGTGAAAATAAAAGAACATGTTTTACAGTGAATTAAAAAAAAATTATCTTGTTACAATCATTCGAAGATTTTCTTCAAATTCTCAAAAATTAACAGAAAGTTTTTTGAAAATGCAGTATTTTCTGATATTTTTTTTCGACGTGGAAATTCTTGCTCTTTCATAGCTGGCAATATGTACTTCATATCTGGGAAATTTCGTTCTTTACACTGTTTAACATTGAGAACAATTTTGTTGGAAAAATCAACTTGTGCATTTTTCTCGGAAACAACGTAAGGTACAAAAAGTTGCACATGAAAGTTGAAACATCTAAAAATGTTTTGCAAAAGCACCTCTTTATTCTTTTGTGATATGTAGCTTTCATCGTTTACGAGAAAAAAAAATGATTTGGCCTCAAAAATGGTTCATCTCCAAATAAAACTGATAGGATGCCTTTTTTATGTCAGCAAAAACATTTTAAAAATATTGGAAAAAATAAAAAGGTAGGGTTTTCCTGAAATTTTTTTCTTTCGTGTTTTCAAAATTCAATGAAAAAAATGAAGAAGATTTTATGGGAAATCCCACCTTTTATATTTTTTCTTATATTTTGTTTACAGTTTCTGCTTAAAACCATTTTTGAGTTCAGGGAAATTTATTTTCTTTGAATATAATTTTTTTCTCGTAAAAATTGCAAAATATAACAAAAAAGCAAGAGATATTTTTTGTAGAACTTTTCTAGGTGTGTAAACTTTTATCTGAACATTTTTTTGCACCTTTTGTTATTTCCGAGAAAAATGCAAAAAATCGATTTTTCAAAAATAATGTTTTTCAATGTGAAGCAGTGATTTACCAAGGACAAAACTCACGGGATATGTAGTACATATTATTAGTTATTTCTGAAAAAAGAAAATTTTTCAAGTGGTGTTTTGGATATAATCTACTTTCAAAAATGTTAGAATAATGACCGCCATTTTGTCATTTTTCAAACATTAAAAATTTTTTTGGGATCAAGTGAAAAAGCAACAAAACTTTCTGCCAATTTTTGAGAATTCGCAGGTAATCTTCCACTGATTGTAACAAAACTTATTTTTCTTTACTCAACTGTGAAATACGTATTGTTTTCTTTTCACCATAGAATGATATATCCAAATATTAATAATTCTGACAACCTAGGCTGGACCTCGCTGTCTGATTTGGAGTGGAATTAGCTTAATTATCCAAATAGAAACCCCTACATTGAATTGAAAATTTAAATGAAGGAAATTTCGAAAGAAATTCATTTTAGAAAATCGTCAGTCACAATGTAATTAAAAATATTGTTTTAATTTTTTCTTAAAATTTCAAAAAATTGTAGCCGGTTTATTTATAATTATATTGTTCAGAAACCTTTAAGACTGTATTGGATTTCTTGATATTTTTTCAACATGTGTAATTGAAGCCGAGCGTAAAAAAGACCGAACTAACAATTAAATAAGTCACCTGACGTGCAGAGAATTTAATAGTATTCAGCCATATTCGGGTGACATATTCAAATGTTGGATAGGCTCTTTTTTGAAGCGCGGCTTCAATGATAAAACTACTCTAAATGCCTGAATACCAATTTTTGGAGTTGACCATTTTAGACAATGAGAGTTTACGAAATAAAAAATTTTCCAAACTGCTTTATATATTATTTTTAAATTAAGGGTGAACTGAGAGAGTATGAAAATCTGAAACTAAGAGATCAAGGAATGTATTTGTGATGAGTATGAATTTTACACGTTGCTAAAAAAAAATGTTTAAATCCTTCGAAAATATAATCATTAACGGTAATCTACGTTATTGTACAATATTCATTTTTTATTCACAAAAATGTGTGTCGAGCGAAAAAAAGAAATAAAGTTAAAGTTAGAGTTTTACTTTTGAGATTAAAAAAAAATTGTTTGTATGAGTGCAAACAGTGTGCAGATTTTTGATCATTTCTTCAATGCCTACTAATGAAATGAACGAATATTATATTCAAAAAAGCGAATTTAAAAAAAAATTCTGTTTTCTATTTTAGAATTTAATATTCTTCTTCACAGCCAAAAATTGTACATACAAAATGAACCATAATTGTTAAAATAATAAAAATCAAGTCCCAAGATGAAAAATTTCATTTAAAAAAGAAAGGCAAAAGATATTAAACAATTGTAGACAAAAACTAAGTAGAGGTGTGTTATTTTTCTCGAAGAGCCAAATTTCTGCACTATTAGAATTTCGTGGTAAAAAATTCTTGTTTTTTTTACTCCATCTCATATTTTGTGTGATCCCATTTTTAAGAAACGAGTATTAATGAAAAAATAGAAAATTTTATTAAGTTCGTTGTCTCATATTATTAAGGCCATGTGACGAGTGTGTCACGTGACTGGCTTCCCACCTTACGGACACTTTTTTTTATTTGTAAACTTATTTTCACAAGAATAGCCACATCGAGTTGAAAATTTTTGATAATAAATAAGAAGCACTAAGATACTCGGCTCTGGTTCTAAGTTTTTATAATCATGAAAAAAGTTTTTTGTTATAAATAATTTTTTTTTGCTTTTTTCATAATTATAAAAATTTAGGACCAGAGCCCCGTTTCTTAGTGCTTCTTATTTATTATTCTAAATTTTCAACGCGATGTGGCTATTCGTGTGAAAATCAGTTTACAAATAAAAAAAGTGTGGGTAAGGTAGGAAGCCGGTCACGTGACCCACTCGTCACATGGCCTTAATGGTGTAAATTAAAGCGAGTTTAAATATTAAAATAATATACTTTCAATTCCAGAAAAAAAGTGTATAAAGTTTTTGGGAATTTTAAATAATGTATTACAAATTTGACCCTAATTAGTCACACTTCAGTAGAATCGCATAATAGTCACACTGGTATTATTTAATTGATTGCAAAAGATGATCTTTTAGTTTTGGTAACCAACATTAATTGTTTCAATAATTTTTTTAAATCGGTGAAGTTCGACCATTTAGGGACTCTACGAGGAGCCCGATAATTTTTAGGGATAAATTTCACCCCGTGTGACGAATTAGGGTTAATTTAAAATAAAAGTAAACGAAACGTAGCGTATTCCTTTTTTTTAATGGCGGCTTTATAATTAGAAAAATGAATGTATTGTGTTGAAATTTTGGGAAATGTTTCAAAATATATAAGGATAAGTCTGTCTAGTCCACTTGAATTTTTATTTTGTTTAAACCGTGCACTTTCATTAACTTTCAAGTTGAAATGTAACTGGGAACAAGGATTTAGTGCCCTGGCTACAGTCGAATTAATAAAATTTCATTATTAAAAAAAAACAAAAACTCAAGTGGACAGACGTAATTTTGTATAATTTGAACCATTTGCCAGAACCTGCAAATATAATAAGATATAATTGTTCACGTGAAAGACTATCACATGCCCTCAACGCGTTACACTGAAAAAAATGGTTTAGCTGGATATCTTCTTCTAAGAAAATGTAGCGGTATTACATAAATTTCTAGCTGTGTCACCTAAAATCTACCTGTTTTAGCTAATTTTGCTATCTAGAAATTATCTCGATAAATTACCTAGATTATTTCTAGATGGCAAGATTAGCTAAAACAGCTAGATATTTAGGTAACACAGCTAGAAATTTAGGTAATACAGCTAAATTTTCTTAGAAGACGAAATCCTGTTAAACTTCTAGCTGGGACAGCTAAACCATTTTTTTCAGTGTACTTTTGAGCGGTATCGTATAAAACATAATTTTTAAATTTCCCAAATTTGTCTTATCAATAGTGTGTTCTTTATTTTTAAAGGGTGACCATGTGCCTGAACACGTTGGACCTCCAGTGGCATGTTGCTGTGTAAAATTAGTCGACGTACCCGAAATGGAATACTACGCTATCAATAATCAAGGAGAAGTTTGTGTTAAAGGTACAAATGTCTTCATGGGATACTTCAAAGATCCTGACAAAACGACACAAGTCATCGACCAAATGGGATGGCATCATACCGGAGACGTCGGAATGTGGTTGCCGGTAATTTAAAAATTAAACACAAGATCTGAATGCGTATCCTCTCTTCCAATAAATTAAATATATCAACAATCTTATACTTTCAAATTTATAAATAAAAGAACAAAGTAAGTTTTACTACGTAGTAAATTCTACGACGCTGCGTAAATCGATAGCAATTCTTCTTACGTCTAATTGCGCAGTCAAAATTGCCTTCATTTTTTAAACATTAATTTTTGACGAGGGGTTGACAACTCGTGTCCAAAAGTGCATTGCAATTTTTTTGACTCTAAAGGGTAAGGCTCCCCCTATTTTGTGAGATCCCCGGAAAAAGAAATCGCATTTTTGTTCAAATTCAACAATATTAAGACGTGCCCCCGGACCTTTTAAAGTTAACGTGGGATTTTAAACGTGAAAAGCTCAGTTTTCAGAAAAATGGGGAAAACAACTACTTGTTATCAATTTTTTGGAAATTGAATTTCACTTATTACTTAAGAAATGTTCAAGGAACAGTTTTCACTCCATAACTTTTAAATTTGACGCCCCAAACCCCTTATATTGTGTCCAGAAAATTACTCGAACAATGCTAAATAACAGTTTCGTGTAAAATTCATGGTAAAGACGGAATTTTTTGGTAATTATGTCAACACGAATTTTCGGTATTCTATGAGTGACAAGTTTGCAAATATGTGTTAACTAACTTGAAATTGGTTAAACAATTATTATTTGTGAAGAAATGTTAATTTCCCCTGTAAATCATCAATAGTCAGTATTTTTTGGAACTAATGACACAGGAAGTAAATGTTGAGGATAGTATTTTGTGATTAAGTTATATTTCAAATGTTTAAACAATTTATATTTGCTTCAATTTGTGTTTTCCTATCAAATAATAAAGCTTCATATTTTCTGAAATTAATACTACAATTAATTAATATTAGGAGGAATATTTTTTGTTGAAGACATTTTTTAATGACATTAGCCATTTTTACATACTTGCCTGGACTTTTTTCCATGCCAAATCATAAAAAGAGGGACTTTCTTGAACTAATTACATACTTAATAGATGTTAGGATCCATTTTTTTGTATAAGACATTATTAAATGTTCAAACAGCTTCTTATATAATACTAATATAATAAATTTTTAAACAATGGACGTATCTGCAAGAAGCAATATCTTAATAATGACCAACACAGTGTAAGAGAATTTAATGAACTAGAATTTTCTCCACCATTATCATGAAAAGTCAGAAATAAATGACTAATAATGATTTAAGAAACAATTTAATAACGTCTTAAACAACAAAAATTATTTACATCCATTAAGTATGTAATGAGTTCAACAAATTCCTAACTTTCATGGTTTGGCATGGAAAAAAATTTAGAAAAACATAAATTGTTTAAGCAATTACAAAATATCTTTAACAAAAAATATTTCTCCTAATATGTATTAGTCAATTGTTTCATTAATTTCAGAAAATATGAAGATGTATTGAGTTGGTAGGAAAGTAACTGAACAAATAGTTATTGTTTAAATAATTTGAATTTGTTAAAAAATACTTACAAACTTGTCACTCATCGAATACAAGAATTGCTTGCTGAAAACTTTTAAAAGAAGTCTTGTCTCTAGCATGAATTTAAAATAAAACTGCTATACTTTGCATTTCGGGGCATTTTTCCGGAATTTCACAGAAACGATTCCTTAAATATTTGTTAAGAAGTGATTGAAATTCAATTTACGAAAAGTTAATAGCAAGTAGCTTCTTCCTCATTTCTCCGGAAACTCAGCTTTTCCTATTTAAAATGCCTAGAAAAACTAAAAATATTTAAATTTTACAAGAATTTTTAAAATTGGGCATATTATGCAGCATACGAACAAAAATTAATATTAGCGGTTTTGCAAAAATCTTAGAATTACGAATTTCTTTAACTTATTTTTGCCCTGCGAAATCTCAAGATTTCAATCAATTTCAAATTTTCAAATAAATCGATTTCAAATTTTTTACACAGGTTATAAGGAATCCAAAATGAAATTGTTCCGTGCTAGGCTCCTTTTAATCCAATTTTTTTTCACTCACCCTACTGCTCACTCCATATCAAACGACTTCAGGATATTTCAGGGAAATTACATGAATTCAAGATAATTCTTGTGAATTCAAGTTACTGTTAGTGACTTCAGAAATGTCTGAAGAATTCAGTGGCTTCAAGAGAATACAAGTGTCTTCAAGTGACTTCATGTAAATTCAAATGACTTCAGATATTTCAGAAGACGTCAGGAGATTTCATTACAAGTATTCACCTGACTTCACGAGTTGTCAACCCCTGGATTAAAAAAAAACACTTTTAAATATTAAAATATCCATGTTTAAAATAAAAACCGTAAAACTTGCGTAATATTTTTTCAGAACGGAACGCTGAAGATAATCGATAGGAAGAAACATATTTTCAAACTATCGCAGGGCGAGTACATCGTCCCGGAGAAAATAGAAAACATTTACATTCGCAGCCAGTACGTCCACCAGGTCTTTGTCCATGGGGAGTCGCTCAAGTCTTGTGTAGTTGCAGTTGTTGTTCCTGACGTAGACGTTGTTAAATGCTGGGCCCTAGAGAACAAAATCCCTGGAACGCTTAGCGTTCTCTGCGCAAACCCGGAAGTTAAAAGGTTAATTCTCGACGATATGCACACGTGGGGAAAAGAGGCCGGCCTTAAATCGTTTGAACAGGTAAGTTCAAAATCTATTTAAAATCAATTTAAAAAAAATGGAAAATCGATAACACTTTCAGGTTGTCTAGAAGTGATCAGGCAATTTGAAATTCCCGGTTTTTGCCCCGACCAAACTTAAAGACTTTTTTTTTAATTTGTCCAAAACCAACGTATAGAAATGGGAATTTTATCTACACGTGCCAAGCTTGCCCTCAATCACAGTTTGAAGTGATAAATATTGATCGAAACTAAATTTCTGAAAAAAGTATAGAAAGTTTTAAAATTTGATAGAACCTCTGTCCACGAAAACGCATTTAATTGAATCAAATTCTGTACATTTGCGGAAAATTCAATTAAAATCTATCAAGAAGTGGAATTTAAATAAAAGTCGATAAGCACATTTGAAAGAAATCCTATAAAATTGAATCAAACAAACTTTACGAATCAAATTCCATTATCAGATTTAATAAAAATCCTATCTAATTCAATCAAACGAATGTCACAAATCCACTTTAATCATTTTCTATCTTCAAGATAGAAATGGAAAGAAACAATGTGTCTACTGTCTTTGTCCCGCATCTATCCC
>CAKNWW010077338.1:0-10604 GCA_932074435.1 Andricus kollari
TGACTCGCGGGGTTTCCGTTTCCTGGCATGATTTCATAGAAAGTTACGAATGATTTTAATAAATAATGTGTTCCACGCACCGAATTTGAAAGAGAATTTAAGTGCACTTTCTTGATAAAATAGTTGAACGTGTAATTGTTTATTTAAACCGAGTTATTTAAGTTTGTATCTTTCGCTTTATATAACAATTGCAATTTTAATTCAATCTTTATCATATAAACGGCTTACTTTATTCTTAAAAATATTCTTTATCAATTCTATTCGTGGCTTTATCAAAATTAACCTCAGGTAAAATTAATGTTCCAATAAAATATCCAGGAATAGAATAGTAGAAACAAATTTATTTTGAGGTTATGTTTACTCCTAGAACATCCTTCAAACTGCGTATGCTGCTGTCGAATCAAGAAAAGTTAAAAGTCGTAATTACATTCCCGACGAGCCCCTTAACAACCTAACCTCAAATTTTATGATTGTACGAAGGATGATTTATATATAAAAGAAAAAATTGATCATAAAATCAATAAACCTTGGCCAAATATATTAATCTTGTATCTAGTGATGTGAAAATATTATTTTGTATTATTATATTATTTTCTACGCACAAATTAAAAAAGCAAATTTTCCTTTAATTTTATTAAAATAACCTTTATAAATGAAACTGAAGTTAATGTTATTTTAAATTTAAACGATAAGCAAACAAGATGTAATTTGTGAACTGTAAAAATTAGAAGTGTTAGGGGTGACAGGGGTCTCCTCGAATATGTATAGTCACTACTTCTCTTGTTTCGACGTCCATATACGTCTCATTTATATATTTATAATCAGAACAAAATTCCAAGAAAAATTTGTAGTTACGAAACTCACATCTCTCAACATTCCATTTATTAAAAATCAGGTATACAGAATGTATACAGTGTAATTTTGAAATATAATTAGTTTTTTTTTTTTTTTTTTTACCAAAAACAAGATTTTTTTTAAGTTTCTCAATCAATAACATTATCTACTGCAAAATATGCATTCCGATTCTTAAATTTGTTTTATCTAGAAATTTTAAACTCTACAATTCAAATTTAAAAAAACCCTATACTCTATTTTGTTGGAAATGGAATCGAACATTTTTAATCTTCAATAAATCTTTTCACTCTTAATTTTATTTCTTGTGAAAAAAATATCTTCAAACACTAATTATATAGCCAACAAAATTGTAATTTCGGAACCTAAATTTGCCTTCATACTTCAAAAATCGTGAAATTATAGTAACAATATTTCATATAATTAAAAAATCTAAACATAATTAATGAGAGTGTACATACTCTGTCTGAACACATTCGAAAACACGCTTATAGACTTCAAAAATATATTAATTTTAGAATGAGTTTTCATTATGAAATTGTCTTTATGCAAACCGCGGTTCATATTCAGAAGAATTTAATGTTTCATTATTATATCTACAGTTTTTAAGTATTTTATTAATTGCTATCTATTTTATTTTATTTTAAAGTTGGACAAGAATTATCTTGAGAGTTAAAAATGATTATTTTTTGGCTAATATGTATAAATAATTTTAGATATATCTCTTTTTCCCTTGAATAGCCATTCTTGACTGTTTCTGGTTCAACAGTCATACTTACCTTGACTGCTCCAGTTAAAACTTCTTTAGAAGAACCGCGGTTGATGTAATTTAAGAAAACTCGGGTTGATAAATGTAGAGCCCGCAGAAGTGTCGTCTTTACTGAAGAACTGTAAAGGTTGGACTTGCAGAAACGCTTTTTGAATCGCATTTATAACGGAATGGAAACTTCAGAATTTTAGTGTTCAGTATTTCCCTATAAGGGCGATTTCCATTGACCAGCGCACCAGACGAACCTTAGGTCCTTGGGATTGGTGATGGAGACAATGGGAGCAGGGAATTAGTGAATAGAACTTTGAGTTTGTATCCCAGAATCCAGATCCAGGTAGGTAGCGGCGAGATTTAACTCTTGACTTTCCCTTTTATGGAATTCAAGTACATTTAAGTGCTGATTTAATTAGTTTAGACTTTAGACTCAGAGAAAACGATTCCTATTCGAGGAATCCTGTGATACCTTCTTAACGTAACTGAATTCTTCTGCACTTCGATGAAACTTCATTCAACAGGACTGACTTATTATGTACTAAAATATTAGTTAATCGAACATTGCAGTAAGTATTAATTACAAACATTTCACACTGAAATGTCGAAAAGTTAGTAATTTTTCGATAGATTAACAGGTTGATTAAATAATGTTTAAATATGAATCGTAAACCATGATGTTGATTCATTTATCAATGTTGGAATTATTGTTAACTTGTTTATGTTATTGTTTGCCTTAGTCATACCAACAGATTTACCTTAACAGATATTTGGATAAAAAAATCTGCCTTTAATGTTAGTTCAAAACAAATTATTGCCCATTTCAAGCAACACTTTGTAACATTTCGAGTCTACTCAAAGTATTCTCGCAAATAACCAGAATTCACACAATTTTTGTCATAACAGTAAACTTGTAAAATATCGTTAAAAAAGTACTTTTCACTATTAGTAAATTCAACTTTTTTTAAAAATTAAATCATGGGTTTAATTTAATTTATAAGAGTAATATGCCTGACCAAAAAATGCCGAGGTTTGAAATTTTGAAACCTTATTTACAACACGACCAACATTCTCTTGAATTTGTTTAATACTCTAAATAGCCGTTTCTTAAAAGAGTCTAGGGCATCTAGAATCTAGATGTGCCAAAAATAATTGTTCTACGCTCACCCTAATGCGATGAATCTAGACACGGCCAAAAGAAACCAAATTGTAACTTAATATCAATTTTTTAAATGTAAAAACTTCAATAAAAATAGGAAATTCGTAAGCGCGTCCACATTCTAAATGTTCAAATTACAGATTATTCAAGTTTAATGGTTAAAAGTTTGAAACCAGGAAATTTGGAATGTTTTAATTGAAAGTGATCGAACTGTTAATTTCAAAACTTGTAATTCAAATGTCAACAATGGTTTAATTTGTAAAATACGTAGAAGCGTGTGGGATGTTGGAAAGTAGATTCTCCAAATGCCGGTGTTTCTGAAAGTGGTGTTTTGTTTTCATCACAATTTCAAATAAAGATAAAATAACTGTAAAATAACTATAATGAATATAAAACAAATATTTAAATACAATTTAGACCAATTTTGACATAAAAGTGTAAATTCATAAATAACATTTTGAAAGAAGTTTCCAAATCAGGGTGTCTTATAAAAAGTATGTGACATTTTACTGGTTTATCGATGTTCATAATTTACAGCAAAGTAATGTAATTTTCATATACGTAGAATAAAAACTAAAATGTGTAGAATGTTTGAAAATAGATTATCCGAACTGTAACGTTCTCTAAAGTGATGTTACATTGCTAAATAAAAATTAAATATGCTTAATTAATGTTTTTCTTGAGAAAAGTAGTACTATTTTATCTTCAGAAAATAAGAAAAAATAAATTAACCGAGAAAAGGTCGTAGTCTTGCTTTAAAAATGAAATGAGCGAAAAAATCCGTTTCTGCAATTTTTATAATTTAGAATGCTATTAATTCCCGTTGCATAGGCTACAGACGAAACATGTCTTAAAATAAAAATTCTATATTTACAACCTTTAGAAGTTTAGAAATATAGTCATTAAACCAAAAATATAAATTGCAATTCAAAATCAATTAGGTTAAAATAAAAAAATGTTCAAAAATATAAACCTGTAACACTCTCAAATTACCGGGTTCACGTCAATAACACTCGATGACTCAAAACTCCAAAAAGTAGGAGAAATTCAATGTAGTCGATTCGACGCAAAACGTCAAGGTCTCGAACCACTTGGTAGAGACTATTTTTTTCTCTTTCCTAAAACTCCTGTTTTTTTTCATTGGCCAAAGTAACTCTCAAACTTCAAAAAAACACCAACAAACGATTTTTGGGATCGCGAACACTGTATAAAAACTGAGACGAATTTGATTGAAAATAGAAAATTTAGGTTGCGTCACAGAGAACGCCACGCCAGCAAAATCGCTAGTAAATATTGCGGGTTTACTCCATGGAGCGTCCCGTATTTTATCCAACTCAGTAAACTTACAATATGAAAAGGATGGGCCCTCAATGAATACGTCGTCCACGAGTGATGGAGGAAAATTGGAAAACGATGAATACTGAATTTCTTTACCCGATGAACGAACGACGCTCACGTTTTCACCAGACAAGTGTCGTCTAATGGCTGCCGTTTTGCAGTCTTTCCGCCAACATACGTGAACCCCGTGTCACTTCCGCTTTCACAGCGCCATCTTTTAATCGATTATCCGGCGGCGGGTTATTTCAACCTGCTTATATATTTCAAATAGTGTTTATTGATTAGCTAAGTTTTATTTGTTTATCCATTCCTAGAAAATATTGATTTAAAAGGAAACAGTATTCCATACATTTTCGGAGAATAACAGCAAAACAAAAAAGGCGCATTTCCAAATATATAATAAAAGAAACATTTTCTAAAGTATATAACATATACTTTAGAAAATTTTGCACTTTTGTTAAGGGTAGTAAGTAAGTGGATATGTGACCAGAAAAATCCGACTATTTGTACCGGAACTTTGGTACAAATAGCATCTACGCAAGCCGTTGCAAAAAGTGTCCCTTTTTATGTCCAGCTAATCGTACAGAAAAATTCCGGCTATTCGTACCGAAATTTCGATACACGTAGCCACGGACTTTGTTAACAGTTATGAGCATTTTAAATCGATTTTTAAAATAAAATAAAAATATGGTTAATATTCAGGCTGATGACCCTGATGACAACTGACACTGATAAGACTTATAATATATAGTTACGCGAAGTTATAGTTACGTATGCAACGTGATTGGGTGTCCCGGAAAGGGTTTGAAGGTGGGGGTTGGTGGACAACATTTCCACCAATCTTATTGCAAGTTATTTCTACGCTTCACGTAGCTTTAAAGAATCCCTAATATTTCCTCCGAAACTAACCAATAAAATGAAATGAAATTATTATTAATTTGAAAAAATATAAAGTTAGGTAATTATTAAGTATTTTAAGGAATTTAAATATTAATTGGAATGGGTAGCAAGTATGAGTTCATAGAATGGAGTTTTGCGAGAATATGGTTATGTGTGAGCATCGCTCGCATTGGTGTGAGTCGTGTGAGCACAGAGCATCCTGAATATGATAATGTGTGAGTGCGACTGGAAATGACGTTCGTTTGTGTTTAGAAACTAATACTCAAATTTGGTATCAATGTAACTCAATAATTGTGAGTAGCACTGGTTTAAATAACGAATTGTGCTGGCATAACTTGTATTTATTTCTGAATTTACTGTTAGTGAGTAAATAAACATGAATAATGCAATTTAGGTGTTCCTAACCTTAAAAAAATATGTACATATCGGACTTGTCGATTACTAGTTTACAGTTTTCGGGCAGGGTTTATTGAAAATATACTTTTTCGTCGAGCGTAAATCGTTTTTTCAGTTATGGAAGAGAATGGCAGCAAAAGAATGAGAGGCAGAACTCGAGGAAGAGCCCGAGGTCGAGCTCGCGGGCGAGCAGGAAGGGGTCGTTCCAAAAAAGCGGTCAAGGTAAATTTAGTCTGGAATTTTTGTTGAATTTTTCTCTCTAAGTAGACTTTTGCATTTTTCTAAATCTGTTAGTTTTTTTTCGTTGATTTATTATCAATTCTATATCTTCATAAAACTAGTTCAATGTTTTGATCTTCCTTTATTTCTGATTATCATTAGTTTTGCTTTTAACTTCTTCATAATCTCCACTGAATAAAAAAGGTAAATTAAAACTTTTAATCCGAAAGTGATAATTGAAGAAGGTTTTTGTTTAGAGTATTCGATTCGGTGTTTTGATATTTTGATGTTTCGAAATTTCAAAAGTTTTCTTACGATATTGCCAGTAATCGTTTGAATTTTTCTAATACTCGAATCAAAATTAATCGTATTTGTATTATTAAAACAAAAAATTCTAAATAAAATAAAACTTCCTAGCAAGTAATCGAGAGCGATGAAGAAGAAACTGTTCAGCAACCTCCGGAGGAGACACCTATGGAGACGAGCGTTCCAGAGCCAGAAAAACAGCAACAACAGGAGCAACAATCAGAGCCACTACATGACCCACAACAAATTCACCCACCAATTTCGGAAACGCAATTCGACTTGGAAGCTGATATTTCCCAACTGGAGGCCCCAACCTTCACTACGATTAACAGAGGTCCTCCAGAACCGATGCTACGATTGCGTTGGGATCATCGAGTTAACCTAATAGGAGAAAAAGTCCTCAACCCGATGATTCACTGTTGCGACAAATGCCTCAAACCAATTCTCATCTATGGCCGCATGGTGCGAACTATTTTCCTTTTTGAATGTTCATATCATTGAAATATATTGTCTGCTTCAAATGATTGACGTCTTGCTTTTCAGATTCCATGCAAACACGTCTTTTGCCTATCATGTGCGAAGAGAGAAGACAAAGTTTGCCCTCGGTGTCTAGACAAAGTTTCCAGGGTTGAGCAAACAGGCTTAGGAACTGTTTTTATGTGTACTCATGGAGGTACCAGATACGGAAACGCAGGCTGCAGAAGAACGTACCTCAGCCAAAGGGATTTACAAGTAATGTTTGCAAATTTATTCATGCCACACTCTCCGGGCTCGGACTCACACTACTGTTGACACTATTTTATCGGAATTGTCCGCTAACGACACTATTTCTTCATTTTCCCTTGAAAAATATTTTTGAACTTCTTCGCTGACTGGCTAAAATAAAATGTCTACCATTTCAACTATTTCAAGTACAGAAACATGTACCAGAAAATAGTCCCAGAGGCTTACATAATTTAATTTATAATACTTTAAATTCATCTATTCTTTATTTCTATCAATTCTTTTTTGTTTGTTAGTATAACATGAAGATTATATCTCTATTTGTAGAAAAAATGCCGTTGCCATTAGTCACTGCTTTAATTAATTATTTTAAAGGAAACTGGGATGCTTTTAAGAAACTAAAATTTGTAATTGTGTCAACTGCCTTCAAAACAGAATCTTTCGTATATAAAAGCTTATTTTCTTGTATTTTTAAAGGAATGAAAGAAGATGCTATATTTTCAGGGTGTTTACGGGAACGGGAATTTTGTTCTTTTATCCAAAAATCTACTTTTTTCTACTTAGTCTTTTTATTCATTAGTCGAGAATCAGAAAGAGCAAATTATGCTTGTTTCACATGTGATACCATGAAAGTTAATTGATCTTCGATTATTTGTACGCTTATAAGTATATTAGTATACTATACAGTACCGATCTTACGTTCTTTTAACGTTATATATGAGTTGAAATTTGTTCTCTTAAATTATTTGAAAACTATCTGGATTCTATAGATATAAAATAAGTCAGGATGAAGGTATTTAGTCCATTTTTAAAGGAGATATTGCAAAAATACAGCAAATTTTAATGTTTTCTCAAAATTTAAATAAAAAATAATATAATAAATATTTTACAACGTTGGAACAAAAAAGTTGAAGAATACGAAGACATCTCATCTAAAGGACAATAATAATAATCAACTGAATATATATTTCAAACAGGATGTCTACTCATCTGGAAAACTCAGAATTGTCCGGGAATTTGTATAATTATACCTGGAAATGTGTTTTTCATTTGTGAAAGTAGCTTTATATTACTGAATGTAACTATATAGTTGAAAATTTGTTGTTTTTTTTTGTTGCTGGAAATTAATTACTTTGACTGCAAATTTAACTATTCTATTTTTGGTTGAAAATTTATCTCTTATAGTTGAAAATTCAACAGTTTGGTTGACATTTTTTTCTACTTTTTTTATTTGAAATTCAAATCCTTTTTGGTTTAAATGTCAACTATTACATTTTTCGTTGACAATCCTTTTATTAAAACTTAATTACTGTTGTTGAAGAATCATCGTTTTAGTTGAAAATTCATCACTTTGGTTGAAAATTTAACTACTTTTTTAAAAATTCGTTTATTTTTGTTGAAACATGATTTTTTAAACTGATAATTTAACTATTCCAATTGTTGTTGAGAAATGATCGGATGAAAATTTAACTATTTTATTGAAAATTCGTTTTTTTTTTTTTGGATGAAACATAATTTTTTTAAACTGATAATTTAACTATTCCAACTTTTTTGAAAACTTATCTTTTTTATTTGAAAATTCAACTATGTTTGAAAATTCATGTGTATTGTTGGAATTTTGTCTTTCTTGGTAGAAAATTATCTTCTTGCTTGAAAATTCCACTTTTTGGATAAAAATTCAACTATTCCAATTAATGATTCATCATTGTAGTTGAAAGTTGATCTTTTTGGTTAAAAATCCGTTTTATTTTAGTTAAAAATTAATTTCTTAACACTGAAATTCTAAGAATTTAATTTTTTGTTGAAAATTGATCTTTTTTAGTTAAATGTTCAACTAATTTGTTTGAAAATTCATCTTTTTATTTGAAAATTCAATTAAATTATTTTTAATTTTTTTTACTTGTTTTGATTATTTTTCAAATTCATGGACCTTAGGCACAAATTGAAAAATGATTAATGAAGCATATTAATGTAATTCTTAGATACTTCTAATATTGCAAAATTACTTATCCTTTTATCAAGCTACTTTCACAAATGAAGAAACAGTTATTGTAAATGTGCAAAAATAGCACTATTCATATATGTATGAATAGTGCAATTTTTACACATTTACATATTTACAAGGGCTGCAAAAACATTATTTGTAATAAACTCGCGAAATTGCATAGATATTCCGATTTAATTTAACAAAAAAATCGAAAACTTGAACGGCTCCGTACTATGACAAATTATACCTGGAAAAATCTTGAGATACCTGGAAATTTTTTCCTGTATTTCCTGTATCAAATACTCATTGTATATATTTTAGAACAAATATTTCTTTCAGCAGAAAAAATATTAAAATTTTTCCAACATTTTTGTTTCAACTTTAGGCATGTTGCACCATGCAAGCAAACATTTTCACAATAATGGTGATAGGTTGGTGCGATTCTATATAAATTTGTCTTTAAAATGATCCCAAGAACAATTATGTTTTAAGAAAACCTTGAAGTTTGCACTTTTTTGCAATATCTTCTTAAAAAATTGACAAAATGACTTTGTCCTGGCTCATTTGATCGAGAATACGGATAGCTTTTAAACAGTTTAAGATAGAAAATGTAACTCTAACATAATTAACATTAAAACAATTTAAGCAATTGTCAATAAACCGGTAGAATCATACTCCTGATCGGGAATGTAGTTTCGATTAATATTTATCACTTCAGTCTGTGATGAGGATAAGTTTGGCTCGTGTAAATAAATAATTGCTAAATTATAAAGAGACATCTTTAAATGGTACAAAAAAATAATGCGGCTATGGAAGCTTAAGATCAAAATTGTGTTTCGTCAAGTCATGTTTACTGTTTACACTTGCATTAGTTAGCGGCTACGACTGGTTGCTCCTTTTCGACAGTTTTAAGTAAAGAAATATCTCTCTTAGAAATAGTAATTTGAATTTTCGCCAGCTGTCTGCTACATCCTTCCTTAGTCAATGAAGCAACTTTAGTGATTGCTTGAGCGGTTTGCAGGATGTTACGTTTCAAGGTCACAGAATTTTTGAATAGCGATTTCGATACTTTTTCCTCAATATTTTTTTTCTCAAAAATGAAGTATTTAACAAAAATTTCGAATGCACTAAGTTTTTCAAACTTTTATGCAGTGTTTAAAAAATATATTACTTAAAATTCACTCATTATCTTGCGATACTCTTTCATACTGAGCTTAGTTTTTAGCCAAATTATTTTATATTTGCAGAAATAATTGACAAATATCCAAAAATGCTCCTTAATTTCGATCGGACTGCTTTTATTAATAACAAAAATGTCAAATTCAAATGTTTTTTGTTTCGAAAATAGTTGAAATTGAAAATCCTTTCCAATTAATAAGACTTGAAGTCGAAACAGAAAATTAAAATGTTTCGATTTTGCAAAAGTTAAATGTACATTTTAAAAAACTAGGACCTAAAAACTATTAAAAATTAAAAAACCTTTAAATTAACTAAATTTTGTAATTCAGGCAACGCAAGTTGAAAATGCGCTGTGAACTATAATCATGTTTCATTTTTAAATAATGCAAGTGGTTAAATAAAAAATGTTTAAAAGAAATATTTTAGACGTGAATCAATCCTTCTATTTAAGAATAATAATTATCAAGTAACTTATAAATAAAAAATACCCCCATAGAATGCAAAATTATCAATATAATATTAGGGAATTTCTGTACAATACTGTTTTGTTCAATTTTTGTATGCTTCATAACTTTAAACAAATTTTTGTATGGGTCTAACCATTTTGATGTTTAAAGTCTAGGTATGTCTTAACTTCACATTTAATTTAATTTGTGCAAATATAATTTGCAAATCTATAGGATTCTATGCTAGAAAGAAGAAAATTGAAGTTACTACATATTGTTTATTGTTGTATGTATTTTTCTATACTTATATCGTTGAATTTCATTTTCTTAAAAAAAAAA
>CAKNWW010077372.1:0-11951 GCA_932074435.1 Andricus kollari
CGAAATGCATTAGAATTGGTGCTTAAGATTTTGCAGCAGTCATTCCCAGAGGCATCGTAGCCTTATCATCTTGTAAGATGATGCATAGCTGAATAATTAGAAAAAAATTAGAATATGCCTATTTTTTTGCTTTGTTGTAGTCATTTTTCAGCTTGCTAAAAGCAATTGTTCCTCTTATGGAATTTAACACGTAAAAATACAACTTATTTTTCAAGTTCAATTTTTCATAAGTAGTAATGAACCAATTTATTCAATGTTGGAGTTATTTATTCTCCGAGATTTCAAGATGGATTTTTTCAACTTTTGATATTTCAGAAATATTATGTAACAATTGTACAACTACTGTTAAGTTTGTGTGAAGTGAAATTTGTACGGAGTATACTTTAAACCTTTCAGAATGAATCTGGAAAAGATCAACTAAAATGGTCAAAGATTTAACACAACAAAAAATTGTTTGAAGAATGATGAAAAACTGATCATTTTACTTTAAGTTCGCCCGTAGGTTAACAGGTGAAGCCTTTATGGCGAGTGCAATAAACCGCGCCGAGTAGCATTTTTTTCGTGACTCGAAATATAAACTGACCCTAACGGTAGTGGCAGAACAATAAGACCTCAACTCTCAAGTAATTAAGTTTTAAGGTATAGTTCTCTAGGTAGAAGAGCGTAATAATAACCGGAATGAAGAGCGGATTAGTGGCTTTAACATTCCTTTATCAAAAATTTTAAAAACGTTTTAGCGAGCTGAAAAATGTCTACAACAAAACAAACAAAGGCATATTCTGATTTTGCCTACACCGAGAGAACATACTTTTCTCATATGATCTCGTCTCACGCTACGTTAGTATGGATTATTTCAAACTATGACAGCACGCATTCATACTAATTTAGTGTAGAGGGAGCTCTATACAAAATACGTATAATACCATGCATTTAAAGTTTAAACTGTATGCTCTGGGAGTATCAACGACACACGTTTAATGTACAAACGAGCGAAGGTCTTGAACGCATGGGGACCCCACTCTTCTAGTATGGATTACAAGCGTTCGGAGTAAGATTACGATTATCACACTTATACACTCATTGCTCACCTTACTATAACAGTATGGAGTTTTAGAGTTTCGAGTATGAGACCTGTCATGCGTTAAATTCTATGCTATTGTACATTAAAAGCACGTCAGCTGTAAATAATCATGAAGAACAAGTAGCAGCGCAGTGATAATTTTTCATGGACATTTTTTTGCATTTTCAGTACGAACTTTAAGCTATTAATGCCCGAAATTCATACCGTCTTAGCATGAATAGGTCAAGCATCCAATTCATGGATTTCTCATACATAAAACGTAAGTATGTTCTCTCGGTGTAGGCTCTCTAGGTTCTCTCTACTTAATGGACGATTGGAAGTTCGTATAGCCTACACCGAGAGAACATACTTACGTTTTATGTATGAGAAATCCATGAATTTGATATATATATATATGTGTGTGTGTGTGTGTGTGTGTGTGTGTCGTTTCGGTTTCGATTCCTTAGGAATAGAGCTGAAGGGCCTATGACAAAGCCACCGAACGCGTCCTCGGGTTGCGGATAGAGGGTCCCTGTACCAAGTGTTTCTGCTGAATATGGTTACAATATTTAATAAGCAGTCGCGGACAATTGTCCAGGGATGGTCCCGAAGGAATAACTCCTAAGTAGAGGCGTAACAACCGTGCCGAATGCTGAATGGCACCTGGGTGTGGTGTCTTAAACGGTGACTCTGGAATACCGGGCGACCCCACAGAATGTGCCGTCTTATCCTTGCACGCGGGGCTTTACAAGGATGGAAACACGATGACAACCCGCAAAACGCCCACATTGAGTGGACGAATCAACTCAAGGATGACTTGCTAGACTGCTACGATGCCAGAATTATCCCTGTTCACCGAGGCTTCATGTCGCGTATGCACACTCTGTGGTGCCAGAAACACACAGAGCTTAAGCACGCTTCAATTCAATCATTGCGAAATCAACGTGCCTAAATCTGGAAAAACAGATATGTACGCGAAGCGCTTCCTTAACAGATGCTTGGTCAAGCTGCAGCCGAAGATGAGGAAGCGACATTAAGACCAACGGCGGAAAGCAGGCACTTTCTGAGAGATGATCATGATTTCAAGATAAGAAGGAACATTGACATGCAAGTTCCTCCTAAGCCCCAACATCTGGGCGAAATAGATGCCTCCCTTCGTGGAGAAATCTCGCAAGAGTCCGACCTCTGGACCATCAATTGTACAGTTAATGGTACTGCGAGAGCTTTGGCTGATTCAAGTCGAAGGCTCAAACCGACGATGGATCAAAAGACCAAAAGACGCTTGCATGAAATGAACAAGAAGATTGGATGGGCAAGACAGAATGCGTCCCGTGTTCAATGTATGATTGACTTCATAACATCTGGTAGACCGTTCACGGAAAGGATGCGAAAGTTCGGCCAAGAAATGAGGATTTTGAATCACACAGTGAACAAGTCGAAGCTGCCGACAATCAAGCAGCATATTGTTGACAAAATAAAGCGACTACCTGAGGCAAGGAGGAGAATACAGAAGAGGGAGAGATGGATAAGGGAGAATCAACAGTTTCTCGCTGACCCGTCTCGCCTCTTCAGTGATCACCCTGTTTCTGTCAAAATTCCACCCAAGCCCAACGAGGTTAAGACTTTTTGAAGAGAGGTATACAAGATCCCGAACACACTAAAGTTGAAAGAAGATACTGACAATATCATCCGCTTCAAGGAGTTTTGCGAAAACCTCATAAGATCTGAGAAGGAATGTCCATCAATCACTGCTGAAGAGGTGAAACAAGCACTTAGAGGCACGAAGAACTTTTCCGCTGCTGGACCAGATTGCATCAAGAACTTCTGGTGGCAGAAGTTTACTTCTACACACCAACACTTGGCCCGCATATTCACCTTAATTTCAAAGTCGGAGACGCCCATTCCGCAGTGGCTGGTGTTAGGACACACTATACTCCTACCGAAAAAAGGTAAATTGTCCAACCCAGAGAATTACAGGCCAATAACTTGTTTGAAAACACTGTATAAGAACTTTACAGCTGTCCTAAACAACAGGATTCTTCGACGAATTGAGCCTGTGTGGCGTGAGATGTACGAACATCGTGGCTCGAAAAAAGGTGTAGCACGCTGTTGAGAGAACCTGCTAATTGGCAGGTGTGTCTGTAAAGACGCTGCAGCCCATCAGCGCGTCCTGTCAATGGCCTGGATTGACTACCGGAAAGCTTTCGATTCAACCTCTCATAGACTTATCATCTGTCTGTTGAAAAGCTTGAAGGTGCATCCACACATAGTGAGATGCATAGAGAGATTGATGCCTCTTTGGAAAACTAGATTTACTATCTCATCTGGAAATTATCGTGTGACAACGAACAACGTTACCTTCATGAGGGGCGTCTTTCAGGGCGATACCATGAGCCCTTTGCTTTTTTGCATCACACTTCTGCCTCTATCTCTCGCACTACGAAATTCTTCTGGATATCTCTGTGGCGACATTAACCAGCGCGAGCATAAGGTCACTCATGTTTTTTATATGGATGACCTGAAGATATATGGCTCTGGTAACAGCAAACTTCAAACTGCCATAAATATCGTCAAGAAGTACACAGGAGAGATTGGGATGGACTTTTAATTGGATGAATGTGCCAAAATTCATCTGAAGAAAGGAAAGGTTGTTGGCGTTCCCAAGGACCCTGAGCTTGTGGACTATACATACCTGGGCGTGCCACAAAGCCGCATTCTGGACGTAACATCAGTAAAGGAGTCTCTCCGAAGCAGATACAAGCGTCTTCTTCGACAGATTTGGTCTTACAATCTGTCAGCGTTGAACAAGATATCGGCGACTAACATGCTTGCCGTCCCGGTTCTACTCTACTCGTTTGGGGTGGTTCAATGGACGAAGAAAGAACTTAAGGCCCTTGATGTCACCACACGTAAGATCATGCATATGCATAAAAGCTTGCATATCAATTCGTCAGTTCCTAAAAAATGGTCAGGAACCACGAGATGATTGGCGAAGGAGCGTACCTTTACAAAGCCGCGGAGCAAGCGGCCTAGACTCTTGGCCTGAATTTTAACATCAGAAGTGAGGAAAGTGGATTACTCCATCTCGATGCTTCACTTCTGAAAGCCGAAGTTAAGTAAGCAGAAGTTCAAAAATTCAATCAAGAGCTACTCGACAAGAAAGTGCACGGAAATTTTCACAGAAATGTAGAAAAATAGTCCTTGTCGAAGGAGAAAACTTTTGCTTTCCTCACGTCATCAGGGCTTGATTCAGGTACAGAGCGTTTTATTTTCACATGCCAGGACGTTGTCATTTACACCTTAGCATACCGTGACCGCATTTTATGTCAAGAAGTTCCCAGCGATACGTGCAGAGCATGTCATGCACACGCTGAGTATCTGGAACACATACTATCGGGGTGTCCCACCCACACAGGAACGACGTACATCTACAGACATAATGCGGCCCTAAGAGAGCTTTATTACCATCTTTGTCGCTCTTACGGTGTTGGCCGCGACCCTGCCCTGCCGAACGCTCCAAGGGAGATAGAGTCAATTGTCCAAAACGAGAAGTGCCAAATTTTCTGGAACTACGATTTTCGGACAGCAGTCTCCGTTGCACACTCGAGGCCTGACATTGTTCTCCAAGACTTCGATAAACGAACTATATTCGTGATTGACTTATCGGCCCCGTCCGAATACAACACCACTGTCAAGGAGAAAGAAAAGGAGGAGAGGTATTAAGACCTTAAAAGGGAGCTTGCAAAGACTGTACCCAAAAAATTCGGTACAAGTAATTGTCCTTGTGATAGGTGCTCTCGGAGGTGCGAAACTATCACTGGTTCGTAACTTTAAAGCCATACCCGCGTGCCAAAAGTATGCCAAGGCACTTGCGAAATGGATGCAGAAAGCTGTCATTCTTGGGTCGCTTCGTGTCCTCAAAGAACACGAGGGTTTCGCCGGCCTGTCGTTGTGATTTCATCGTGTCTTGTGACCACCCATCTCACGGTTGTGAGACGTGGCCATGAATGTGATTTGCCGCGATCCTGCTGGGAACCGGTGTCATTTTTTAGATGGCAGTTGCTCCCAGTGAGACCCTGCGGTGGTTGTTTAACCTTATTTTTTAATATATATATATATATATATGTGACCGTCCGCGAAGAAAGGGACCTAATGCGGAAAAAATCGGATTTTATTTTCTTACACCAATCGATAGTTTCTGATTTACTCTTTCATTTCCAATAATCAGAAATTGTTCAAGTTGATTACTTTTTTTGTTATTAGGCTACAAAAATAGGCATGATAAACGTACGCGGAGACCGAACGAGAGGCCTAGGAAAGCCAGCCCCACCACTTACCACATAGCTGTACGCGACGTGTCCGTGAGCTACACTGGCTCGTGCCTAAAAGTGTATTGATAAGTGGAGGGGGTGCTTTTCGTAGACGCATCCCCACCACTCAAATGCTGGCTTGCGGACTTTACTACGATCGCCCATCCTGTAAAATTCAGCTTTGACGCTTAAATTTCACGCTTAAATTGGACAATGCTGAGAAGGGAATTTTTTTCAATACGAGTTTTCCAGTATTGAAACTCATTAAGACCGTAATTATACCGACTCATTCAATTCATAAATTAATCATTTTTATGAACCATTCAAAAATAAAAAAAATTGCCATTTGTTAAGTACATGTTACTGAATACTCATGAATTTTTTCAAATTTCAGGTAACCATTTTTGAACGTGTGGAGGATTTGAAAGTCGTCGTAGTGAAAGTTGAGGGTTATTTCTCCTCTTTTTTCACACATTTTGTGTCACAGGAAAGTCAAAAAATTTTTGACGAAAATCAAGCTGACATCGTTTTACACGTATAATGTTGAAGAATGATTCTGTCTTTGACTCAACATTTTGTGATTTTTTCTCGCAGAGTAATAAAGCTTTAAAGCCAGGTGCCAGGACTTTTTCATCCGACTTAAGTCGAACGCTCGCTAACCTTGTCTGATTCATCATCCTTACAGACAACGAGCGGAGTTGCTTGATCGCCTAAATGGTAAAAAAATCAACATTTGTTAATTTATTATATAAAAATTGTGTTTTACGGCACATTTTTAAAGAAAAATAAATTTCCAACTCTGTACAGAAAGCAAACACGCAGAAGAGTTATTATAAAGTAACATCACCTCTTTCAGCGGATTTATCATGTTTTGAATTATCAGCTGATACCGTTCCGACACATTATGCTTCAGTATCATTTTTAGTATCCTTACTATCCTTGCTGATATTAACCTTTTGAACAGAAATATTAAAAAAAGAAGTCAAACAAGTAGCATTACTCTAACCTCATTATCCTGAAAGGAGCTAAGTCAATCTACATCCGGAGTGGCCGCAGAACTTCCATTTTCAAAATTCCGTAACTTTTTCCTGCCAAATAATACTTGGACCAGATTTCGAATACTTAAAAATTTGTAATAAAAATTGAAAAAGATTTTATATTATTATTCTTCACGTTTATTTATGTTTCTTCTTGTATAGATATTCTGAATTAAATTTTTTTTAACCCCTGACATTTTTATAATTTGCAGGTTTTTGTGGACCTGCAGCCATCCTGGGTATCCGAAATTTTCTCTGTCATCGAGTTTGAAAAACTATTGGACCGAATTCATTTAAAATGAGGGAGGTTCTACATTTGAAGTTGCACAATCTATCGGGGATAAAATATGTTGTTCTTTACAGGAAATTAAACCATATATAGTTTTAAAATTTGCACACAAAAAAATCTACGAAGTTATGCTTATTTGAATTTAGTGCTTTGTTTTTCAAAAAACATCAAAAATGTTTTTTAATCCCCTATATCTTTGGACCTAATTGAGATATTTATCATTTTATTTTTGATTTTTATAGCGTTTATATTCTTTTGAAATACCCTGGCCTCTCACCATCAGGGTGTTTAATTTCGGTGAGTACCCTGGCCTCTCACCATCGGGCTGCTTGATTTCGTTGAGTCCCCTTGCCTCTCACCATCGGGGTGCTTCATTTCGGTGAGTCCCCTCGCCTCTCATAATCGGCGTGCTTTATTTCGGTGAGTCCCCTCGCTTCTCACCATCGGGGTGCTGGTTTTCAAATAACATTTTACAATAAGTGCTCAAAATGTTTTCCTCGCACTTTGATGCCCTTGTTAATCCGAGCTTCGAAAGATTCTACACAGCTGCGAAGTGTGTCTGGTGGTATTTGTGCACAAGCAGACCTGATTCGCTCGATCATGTTATCAAGAGTTGTGGGCACTTCTTGATACAAGCGACTCTTTAGATAACCCCACAAATAGAAATCCGACGCCGTAAGATCTGGTGATCTGGCAGGCCAATTTATCGGACTCCACCACAAAATTTAAAAAGAGTATAAAATTAAGAAAATGTCGGCGGTTTTTCTTAATATATTAAAAGTCCATTTTCTCAAAAACCCCACACTTAATTTTTTTCCAAGCGTGCCTAAACAAGTTCTATAAAAAATACTCCTTGCTCTTTTACGATATCTTGCATGTTTCCAGAAAACAATTTGTTCGTGTTCTCAAAATTTTATGAAAAAAATAAACAAGATTTTCTGGAAAACCCAAATTTTTATTCATCCCAATATTTTTTTGTTAAGTTCCTGCAAATAGAAGAAACGCATTCTATGAGCTTTACGCGGGCTAAATCATTTTTGAGGCCGGAAGAATTTCGTTGTCGAAAAATATAGTTTTTGAATTTTTCTAGTAAACAATGCAAGATATCGCAAAAGAGCAAAAGATATTTTTCATATAACAACAAAAACATGGAAAAAATATAAGTGAGTTTTTTTGAGAAAATCGACTTTTTAATATCTTCAGAAAATCCGCCGTCATTTTGTTAATTTTATGCCTTTTTTAATTTTCCGGTTTATTTCAAAATAAGACAATAAACGCCATGAAAATCGAAAAGAAACCGGCAAATATCTCAATTAGGTCAAACGCTTTAGAGGATTAAAAAAGTTGAGTTTTTTGAAAAACAAAGCACAAAATTCCAATACGGAGAACATCGTACTAACTTCCTCTAAAAAAAAGAACATATTTCAACCTCGAGAGATTCTGCAACTTGAAGTCTGGAACCTGCCGAATTTATCTGTGCGAAATATTTCAGCAAAGCAGCAGACCTGCGTGTCCCCTCTTCGTTCAGTTCTCGTATTTTCATTTCCGTAGTCCTGGTTAAATCAGCAGCAATACGGTGAGTATCTTTGAGCTGATGCCACGTTTCATTGCACTTCACTTTAACTTCTTTTTTCGACATTTGACCATTGTACGGCTCTTTAAACGCAAGGTACAAACGTTTGTGCGATCCCGACATTTAAACGAATATGCTAGGCGGTTCATATGATAAAACTCTACATGAAGTAATTGAATCTTATAAGAAGGCACAAAGTATAGGTTACGCCAACTGGCATGGACTTGCTTGTTTTGATAATTCACTAAGAACCATGCAAGGCCATCTATTGCAATATTCGCAAAACTTCTTTTACATTTATCAGCTGGTAACATACTAAACGTTACTATATGTACTTTAAGAAGAAAAATTTCTGCACAAGGTTAACATGACTTGTAACGTTACTTTGGCTGACCCCTCCCCCTTTCCCGTTACAAACCGTAGGTTTATAGCGCCCCCGCCCCCACACACTACATTGGTAACGTAGTTCATGGATGATCCCTAACCAGTGCGGAGTTGGTATCTGCGGGCAGCCCATTACGCGGCTTCCCCTCACACAGTCAGACTGCTGCAACCGAGTCTGGTTAGCGAAAGTGCTTTGTACCTAATGACCCCTAATGTGTGAAATATACCAAATTTTCAGTTTAGCACTTAGCAATTTACAAATATAATAGTGGAAATCTACGAATTATAACGAGTCCAACGATATGTTATTTGCCTTAAAAAGTTTGCTTGTTTTATACAAAAAATGAATTAACCGAATAAAAATTATACATAATATTTTCCACTATGTCTAAATTTTCCGCCAGTGCACTTACCTTATACTTTATAAATCTGAATACACTGTTATATAAAATTCTTAAAAACTCAAGCACTTTTAAATTACAAATGTAACTCACATTTCAGGTACTGGTAACTGCGAGTGTTTACCCTGCACGTGTAACTGACATTTTTTAAATGAAAATCCTTTTTATTCTGCTTTTTATATGTTAAAATAAAATTTTAAATTAACTGTTTGATCTCTGAATTGAGCCCGAGCCCGGAATTTGTAAATATTAAAAATTTATACTACGGAACCTTACAAATTAAACGAATTCAAACTTAATTTGAAACTGAAAAAATGTTTAGTCACCAAGAATTGTAATATTAAAACGGTTTTACACTGAAACCCTTTCAAATTTCAATTTTCAAAATTCAACCATTAAAATTTTAATTGCGAAATTAAAACTTATAGAAGGGAAATATTGAAAATAAAGCGTTCAACATGAAAGTTCATAAGTCTAAAATTCAAAGAAATTATTTAATTACTGAGTCATTAAATTCAGACAGTTTAATTTTGATCTATTTTTATTTCAAGCAACACAATTTTCAACTCTATAATTTCAAATCGTTTAATTTTTAACACTACATTTGGAATTATTATTCATTCTTGAAATTTTCTAATCAAACATTTTTCAATTTTAAGTGATTCATTTTTTTTAATCGTCACCAATAAATCAAACAATTTAAAGGTATTATATTGAAAATAAAAATTGAAGAAATACAAAACAAGAACATTTTCACCACTCAAAATTGAAGAATTTTAAATGTCATAAACGTTTAAAATTTATTCCAATATTTGTAGTGACGTTCCCAGTTATACTGTACATGTGTTGTGTCAGTGTCAGTGTTGTGTGGTAGATCCGACGGTGTAGGTGCGTCGAGGCACGACGCTTATCGTGACTCTGTAATGATAATTTACTGCGATCGTACGGAATTCGGCTGGGGCTCATTTTTGTTTCTTGAAAAATTTATTTATTCTAAAAAATGTGAATGAATTCACCCTGTGCTCTTTTATTTAAATTTTTTCAAAATTTGGATCGCTCTCAAGCAAATTAAAAAAAAAAGTTTACAGTTTCAATTTACACGTTTTTTATTATTATTATAAACAATTGAAAGCTATGAATATGTAGAAATTCATTTGATTTTTATTTTAGTTAAATTTTCGACGACTATAACTACTTTCAAGTTTAAACTATTTTTGAAATCTTAAGCAATTGAAAATATTATTTCATCATGGGCTAATAATTTTTAAGAAAAATTACGATTTCAATTAATATTTTGACTGATTTTTTTTATTTCTTTTAAAATATACATCCTTGTAATTTTAACTAGCAATACAAAATTATCAACGTTTAGAATTTTATTTTATTCAACTTTTTCAGTGACATTTTCAATGAATATGACGTCCTTCTATTTGTAACTACTATTGCAATCTTAAACAATGGAAAATATTAATTCATCCTGTGCTATTTTTTTAGAAAACATTAAAATTAGAATTATTTATGAAATTGAAAGAAGTTTAGAAAATTTAACAAATCTGTTCATCCTTGGCTCATATATCTTTAAAGAAAACGGAGTCAACTAAGAATATCCTTCCGATTACTTTATTCCATGATGCTTGGAAAATTCCCAAAAATGATTAATTATTTAAACAATTTTCATGAACAAATTCAGAGTTTGCATATTTTTAACTTTTCGATGATTCTTTCCTGCGATATTTGGTATATTTAATAATTATTGATTATATTAACAATAATAATAATAATTTATTTCTCCTTTTGTACACTCTTGTGAGTTTTTACAATTTTTACATTCCCACTTGTATTTGTACATGTAAATTATGCCTTAGAACTACATTATCACGCATTTTTAAACTATTTATCTATTTTGTATATTTAACATTAACTAATCAGTGATCATCCTCTAATCCAACGTTACTTCACAGCTCCTACCCTTCTCTATTGCCTTTTCTTCGAAGTCTTTTGCAAACCCACAGAGGACGGGGTTCGGTTTTTTGTTTAAGCTTTGAATTATATGATTTTCAAATTCCGTTCCTGCCTTACCAGCTGCCCACTCTGCTAATCCCGTAGTCCATTTTCTGTTTAAAATCTCGTTTACGCCTTTGCAAGTCCATATATGGACTCTTCTTTGCAGATTCTGCAAGTAGCATCTTGGTACCCCTTGTTCCCAGCTTTACCTACATTTCCACATATTAGACTTGCCCATTGCTCCTTCATCCACCCCTGTACATTTCCATCCTCCCAGTATTCTTCTAGGCCCACGTTCTTTTTTAGTTTTTTATAGTCGCTGCAATAAGAAGATCTGTGGATTCGACCCCAGTCACTCTGTATTTCTTGCTCGATTTTTTTCCACCAACGTTGCCAAGTTCTTTTGAATCCTTCCTAGATTTCCTCCATTCCATATTAGCTTGACAGTATCTCCATCCCCCACTTCATTGAATGCCTTCTTGAGGGCCTTTCCCCAGGTACAAGGATTCTCCTTGAGCAAGCCTCTTGTCTCTTCTCGGAAGCAGATTTTTGGCCACCTGCTATCGTCCATCTGCAGAATTTCTAAAAGATATCTACCCGCTCTCATTTTGGTATCTTTTTCTTCCAGATTCCATTCTCCACAAATATCCAGGAGCATTTCTACTTAAGCCCATAGGCATCTTTATACAGGGTGTTTTTTTTTAACTTGAGACATCGAAATATCTAAAAAAATACGCATCCTTTGAAAAAATATCCGTAATAAAAACTTTTTATTTTCGAGGGGGAAAAGCAACTTTGAAAAAATTTACCCCACCTCACCCCTCCAGGAGGCAGGAGTGGGGATACCTTCGTAATTTTAAACGGGAACCCCAATTTTTTATCACAGATTCAGA
>CAKNWW010077385.1:0-11233 GCA_932074435.1 Andricus kollari
GGTACCCCTTCCTTCTGAGGTCCCTATTGTTGTGAAATAGATACTTTTTTTCTAACACTTTTTATACGGTGGCTATTCTCATTAAATTCCGAAATATGCGTTTAGGTTTATTTCGCAAAATATTGATCTAATTTCATTTTTTCCAATTGTACATCAATCGTGTTACGAAACTGCACATCTTAAGCCATAAAACAACTTCCTATCATTATTTCTTTCCAAGATGATTTTTTGTGGAAAACGGTCTGTAATTACTAAACAAATTCATATTTTGAAATTTAGAAAACTGCGTTGCATTCTGGACACCTTAAGGATGTTCTGGGAATTTTTTCAGATTTTTCAAGACGTCAAGCTCAGTTAGGGAAGCCTCGAAAGTCTAGGCTTAAAAAAAGTGCCCCAAAAACCTTGTTTTTTGGAACGTTTTACATCAGCGCCGCCGTAAAAATTTTTTTAGAACAACAATATATATATCTTTCAATTCGGGAGACCTTAAGCTTTCACGTTTACCTGGCCAAAATATTCTGCGATTTTTTTTGAACGAGTTGCAAGTGTTCAAAGTGAGAGTCGCGTACTTTTGACGCCGACTTTAGTTCGGGGCATTTACAAATGCCCACTCCTACTATAGGCGAGAAAATTCGAGTCCTCTGGCTTTGACCTTGAAAAAGTATGTGACGAAAAAATGCTAGCTCAATGAATGACGGATCATTTTAAAGGTGGAAATGTTCTACGTTAATGAGCCAAAAAAGAATGTTCCGAAAAAAATTTTGCAGTGCACAGACCTGAAAAACTGCTAAAAGTAAGGAAATTTGACAGCTTTTAAGAACAGTGAACTTTGGAGCATAGTTTTTTATTGAAAAAATAATCTGAAAAATCTGAAAAAATTCACGGTGGTACTTGAAACATTTCTCAACAAATTGCCGTTGACAAATTTGCAAAATAATAAAAATTGCTCGTTTTTTGTACATATATATGCAACTGAACTATCTTCAGTTCTAATGAAGATAATGAAGTAATTGAAATTGGAGATAGTTAGTTGAACTATCTGTAATTATTTACAATTTGAATGAAGTATGTGCTTCCCCTTGTCTTCGTGCAAATTGCGATAATGCAACTCAGTTTTTTCTATCAGAAAGCAAGTGTGAAAAACCAGCGGGGTGCCCTTTTTTCATGCGATCGTCCTCGTCTTTCTTGGAAGCACATGCTGTTTAAAGTACCACCATGAATTATTTCAGATTTTTCAGATTATTCTTTCAATAAAAAACTATGCTCCAAAGTTCACTGTTCTTAAAAGCTGTCAAATTTCCTTACTTTTTATCAGTTCTCATTAACGTGGAACATTTCCACCTTTAAACTGATCCATCATTCATTGAGCTAGTATTTTTTCTTCACATACTTTTTCAACGTCAAAGCCAGAGGACTCGAATTTTCTCGCCGATAGTAGGTGTGTGCGGTTTAAACGCCCATTGGGCGTTTTCGGGTTCGGAGCCTAACATATATATAATCAAATAAAACACCAATAAAAAATTAATACTGCTTAGTCAGATGCTGCCGAATTTCTTGGCGGAGATCCCGGCGGGATCCACAACAAGAATGCCCGTCAAGAGAAATCCACACAGGATCCTGTCGGGATCTTGGCGGGTAATCTTTCTAGCGTTAAAATATAAGTTCGTTCGCAGATTTCCACCATCGGGATTTGTTAGGGATATCTTGTCGGCGTTAAAATGCAAGTCCTCCCGCACATTTCCCCACATGGTAAATATTAAGGAAATATTATTGGAATACTTATTAATTATAATAATATGTGTCATTCTACAAGAAAAGGTACCACTTAGGTTGTGGGTCGACCATAGTTTTAGGAGATATTTGCGGTTTTGTGAACAAAGATCTAAATGATCAATTCTGGGTTTTTATGGGAAATCATACGTTAATCTATGCGCTATCTGTTTACATTATACATATGTAACGGAAGTGAGAAAGTGGGTAATTTTTATGTTTTAACTAAAAACTTGACACGTACCCATATAGAACTCGCCAAATTGAGATGCGTTTTTCTCAAAAAATTGCTTTTTGAAATACCAACATCAAAAGTGCCCCAGGGACTTGTTTTTTAACCTAGGGGGTTCGTTCTGAACTTAAAATGTCGGAAATTCATCCGGCTATTTGCCCCTATATGCAACTCAATAGCCACAAAATGGTACCTTTTCTTATGGAACCACATATTATGCTTGTAATAGTAGTTTAAAATTTAAATTAGAACAACATTTCAAACATCGAAATTTTATGGCGATTTAAAAATATTCAATTAAAAATTTAAAAATTCATCCTTGGAACAAGTTTTCATATGGAGCGAATTACTTTATAATGAAAACTTTTTTTTAATAGTCAATCTTTTGAAAACGCCAATGCTTTACATAAACTATAGTTGATTTTTAGTTTATGCACATGTGACTTGCCGCTAATGTGACTAGCCGCATATGTGGCTTGTTGCATTTTTGGCAATTTTTTGTGGACTTCATATTTTTCGAAATGAGAGTTGACGTAATGTGTCTTGCTCCAATGTTAATTGCCGTAATGTGACTTTCGACAAACAATGCTGCCAGATAGGGAGCCCGGAATGCGCAGACTAGAAATCCTGCGCTCTGATTGGCCCCGCTATCCAAATTGCATTTTAACCATCAAGTGCTAGAACGGGTCCCAGGGACCCGGACGATTTTTTTTCAGCAGAGTGTTTTTATCAAAAAGTTGTCTAATATTTTTTGCAAAATATTTATTATACGCAATTAATTTTCATATCTACTTTTACTGCTGGACCCGTTCTAGGTAGGATAGACAATTTCGAGGTTCTAGCACTTGAGGGTTAAATTTGTACTCAAAAGAAATCAATGTTATTCGATAAATTTTTGTATTTCTTCTTCTTACAGCAATTTTGATAAATAATTAATTTAGATAAGCAGATTATTATGATATTTATGAATAGATTTTTGCAATAGGTAATAATTTCACAAACTAATGAACTAAAAATGTATTATTTCGATAAAATAATAAAATCTCAATATTTTTACTTTAGTTTTCTTCTTTTGCACTGATTATTAACATATTAATATTGAAATTTTATTACTTTTTTACAGGAATACATTTTTAGATAAATGCATGTATGAAAATATAACCTATTACCATTACATTGTTCATAAATATCATGTAAATATGCTTATCTAGAATAATTACTTATAAAAATTGTGTTAGGAATAAGAAATATATCAATTTTAGGAATGAAATTGCCTTTTTAAAAATTTTTAAATGCACTTCGAATAGCTGAACCAATCAGACCACAGGAAGTTGAGACTGCGCATACCGGGCTCCCCATTTGACAGCACTGGCCACAAATGTGATTTGCAACAAATGCTTGCCGCAAACATGACTTGCTGCATTGTGACTTGCCACAAATGTGACTTGCCACAGTGTGACTAACCGCAAATGCGATTTGCCACAAATGTGACATGCCGCATTTTTGCCAATTTTTTGTAGACTTCATATTTTTTGCAAATGTGACTTTCCGTAATGTAACTTTCCGCAGTGTGACTTGCCGCAAATGTGATTTGTCACCAATGTGCCATGCAGCAATTTTGACTTGCCAGCAATTTGACTTCCCAAAAATGTAACTTATCATAAAAGTGACTTGCCGTAATGTGACTGACCACAAGTGTGACTTTCCGCAGTGTAACTTGCCGCAAATGTGACTTCCCTCAAATGTTACTTATCACAAATTTGACTTACCGCAATGAGACTTACCTTAATGTGATTTGCCGCAATGTGACTCTCCGTAATGTGACTTTCCGCATATGTGACGTGCCGCAATGTGACTTACATTAATTTGACTTTCCGCAGTGTGACTTGCCGCAAACGTGACTTGTCATGAATGTGAATTGCCGCAATTTCACCAACCGTAATGTGATTTTCCGCAGTGTGACTTGCCGGGGGTTGGTATGACTCGATCCTTATACATCATAACAATCAACTATATACGTCAAAAATAATAAAAATAAATTAATTACGTTCAAAGACCACAGGGGGTACCTGGACTACGCAGTTACTGAACGACCGTTGGAAATTAATTCACTGAAAAGACAAATAATATCCCGCGGGACCCTCTTATCTAATGAGACTCAACCCAACCCATAGGACCCCATATATACGTCGGGAGCCTCACTCTCCACGGGAGACCACTCATCCCTATGGACACTGTTATCCCACGGGACTCCCCTTATCACTTCGGACCTCCTTATTCCACGTTACCCGCAATAGAGACCATTAATATCACACGGGACACCCCTAAACACCTCAGAACCACCCTCACCTTACAATACATAACCTAATCCACAGCACGACATATATTGCTCTGGACCTAACCTATCCCACGGGACCCCACATAACTCTCGGGACCCAGCCTATCCCATGGGACTTCAGTCAATCTCGGAACCCCGTATATCCCTCGTAACCCCCTTATCCCTCGGGATCCCTCTAATTAAATGGGCTACGAAACCCCTTTTTTGCAGGTGTATGTCCCGAACTCTGAATATTTTTCTATTAATTTTTGATCGTCATTTTTCATAATTTAAAAAATAAATAATACAATTTTCAATGCTTAGACAAGTATAAAATTCAATAATTTTTTATTTTCTTATTGCATAATTATAAGAGAATTCTACTAACTTTATTGCAGACAAGGGTCTCAATGCATGAAAATTGATAAACAAATATAAAGATTCTTTTTTTTCAATTATTTATTAGTGGCATTCCACGTTTAGTTCATTTTCAGCGCCTTAACTAGTTGTTGTTGCGCTCGGTGCGGGTAAAATCCCACCTTAAAGCTCAGGCTAATCCAACTTAAACAATTCTTAATTAAAGACTATAAAACTAAACAACTAGGAATTTCTAATCAAAAGTCTTAATAGTGATTCGTGGGGGGGTGTGCAAAAAGCTCGAAACTTCGAGTCTAGTCGAGTTACCCGAAAGTTAAAAATTTTCATGTTTTCATTATGTTAAAAAAAATTTCATGACAGTCGGTACTAAGGGGATTTTTGGGTTTCTGATAAACAAATTTAGGATACAAATTTTGAACCAAAATTGCGATCAACCAAGAAAATAAAAATCCATACACTTGCATTTCAATCGTTCCGAAATCTTCTGAATTGCGTATCATTCACTGGAATTCCAGATTGCCGCCGATTCGTTTCTAAAAGAATTTTACTTTTTATTATTTTTTCAACTTTCCATTAAATGTATTGGAAGTTTATTTCCCAGGCGTAAGTTAACGTTCCAATACATGTAATTGTAGTTTTTAAATGCTGGTATTATTATATTGCTATACATGTATTGGAATATTGCCACACATGTAATGCCATGTTATGGAAGAAAGTTAAAAAAAATACTCGAAATTCACAGGCACGGAAAATCTAACCCTAACCGCCAAGCTCTATGAGTCGAGTGCGTTACCACTAGACTAGTAAGGCACAATTCTCATCTTACTTAAATAGAGGATCACTCATTCGCTAGACGGGCTAAAGTGAGTGTTACGCAAAATTCCAATACCGGTATTGTAAAGTGAAATATCAATACTTATATGGTAATCGGCGCGTATTATTTTAAACTGTAATACACGTATTGGAATTTCACGTTCCATACCGGTATCGCAATTTTACCTTACACTTGCATAGAGTGAAATATGGCAGCCTGACGTTAAAAAAGTCGCTCTTATTCGAAAAGAGAGTTGCAAATTAATTCAGTTTTAAATATCTAAATCTGCAATTGACAGATAGTTTTCGGATAGCTGAAAAAAAATGTTTGGGTAAAAATGAAAAAAATCGACATTTTGGATCCAAAATGTTTTGAGAACTTGAAACTTTCGAGCAACTCGAAACAGTTCGAGTACCTGAAAGTTTTAACTCGTTAGAATTTCAAATTTTTGGATTTTTACGCACTCCTAGTGATGGGTTAAAATTTCAGATTTCATCATTCTAATTTTACGATTTCCTAGTTTTAAATGAAGTTGAGATTAGTTAGTTTTTAATGCGTTATAATATTAAATTGTGCAATTTCCAATGTGTTAATTTGTAAATTACTTCTTTTTTAAAGGTTCAATTTAACTAATTAAAAACAATAATCAAGCAATTATGAATTATGCATAATTTAAAAAACTTTATTTTCAAAATCCTTTTCAAAAATCGCTTCGTTTAAAAAGCATACATTTGAAAATTATAGATTCTAAGTCTGTGGATTTTTAATTGTTTAATCCGGAATATTAGAAATTTAAAAATGGAGAGTCTTCAATGATAATTTTTGAAACTGTTACCGTAATTTCGGGCTAACGCGGCGCTCCCTTGATTCTATATTTCTGAATGTATTTAAATATGATAAATAAATGTTTTCTTTGTGGTTGATTTTGAAAAAATCTATTTAGATTATTACATTTTCCAAATGGGAAAAGAAACAATCAAAAAGTTACATGTATTTCTAACATTGCTAATAAAAAATGCATTATACTTCCCGCCTCGTTCTCGAGATTATAGTTGTAGTTTCATTTCTCCCCACTAAATGGGACCACAAATCTGAGTCAATGGAAAAACTACAGCGCCCCCATAGGCCGCCCTGCACATCTCATTCGTTTTTTTATGCTGAATGACGTCGCAGTTCAGAGTTGAAATTTTCGAAATTTTTGTTTTGGTGTCGAGATCAAGATCTAGGAGTCCGCGTAGATCTAGAAGCCAGAGAAAATCTAAAAGTCCGAGACGATCAAGAAGCCCGAGACGATCCAGAAGCCCGAGAAGATCTAGAAGCCTGAGAAGATCTCATAGAAGACGATCTGAGGATCAATTGATTGAGTATTTAAGGGAACGCCAATGACGTTCACCAATTTTTCACGAGGGTAAGTAAATAATAATAGTACTAAGACGGCTAAGCTCATCCATAAGGTGAGAGGTTGCCGATCTTATCGACTGGTGAGCTTGTACATAAGTGCAAGACTAACCCAGATCGAACAAAATTTCAGATGCGTCAAAAAGAGAGGTTAGGTCGGGCAAAGTTCAACCATCATCTTGCGACCTCTCAAAATCTAACGACGATGCCGTCGATAAAAATACTGCTAAGGATCTTTCTTCGACGCATGACAATAAATCGAAATCGCAGCAGCAACCTCAAAAAATTGATATTCTGGGTAAAGATCCTTCTGCAGCGGACCCCAAAGAGCTCAATCTTCATCCAGAGTTAGTCCCTAGGTGGTAATATTTACTTAAGAAATACCCAAGAAAGGGAATTGTTTTCTGGATCCCCCGCAGCTGAATCCTGAAATAAAGTTGTCACTGATGAGCTGATGAGTGAGGTAGCGCTGAAAAGAGATGAGCATATTAAGGATACACAACGCCTTGTAGGTTCTGCATTGTCGGCCTCTAAATCTTTTAGAACTTTTAGCTGATGCGGGTAAACTTATAACAGGCTTGCATCACGATCGAAATATTGCAAGACGAGCATTTATTTCGCCAGGCTTCAATAGGTCAGTCAAGGCACTTCTGGATAAATCTGAAAGTGACACTTTTCTCTTCGGAGAAAAACTGAGCGAAAAAATCAAGGATGCAAAAGATACGGAGAAGATCGGCAATGATATGAAACCTACTAGCGGACCAAGTAAGTCCTTTCAACGACTCACCAGTTCTTTAAATTCGAAGGGCTCATCGGCGAGATATCGCGAGACGTCGCAGATGAGCAACAAGTTCAAGTCTCCATGGTACCCTTCGAATAGAAAGAGATCGAGGTCAGTCCCGACATCCCACCGACATCCTTATTATCCAGGTTCGTCGAAGAACTCCAAACTAATAAATCGTTTCTACAGGAAGTAGAGCTAGGAACCGCTGGTAGATTAAAATATTTTATGAGGAACTGGAAAAAAATTACTGACGATAATATAGTTTTAACTTATGTAAAACGTGACTTAAGATTCCGTTTAATCAAAAGCCAATTTAATCTCATCCACCATTTATTCAAAATTCGACGTAAGCAGAAGGTGCGACTTTGAATTTAGAAATTACTAAATTACTCAGAATTAAAGCTATAATGAGTTTATAGTGGTACCGCATTTCAAAATTGAAGATCTTCGAACAGCTTCATAACTTTTAGAAAGGAACTGTTATATGTGTCATTTAGATTTGAAGGATGCTTATTTCCTTATACCTATTGAAAAAAAGATACAGAAAGTTTTTAAGATTTTCTTTCAAAGGAAATCTTTATGAATTCACCTGTTTACCATTTGGCCTAAACATTAGTCCGTATGTTTTCACTAAGGTTTTAAAACCCGTGGTCAATTTTTTGAGAAGTAAAGGTTTCTTGTCGGTAGTCTATTTGGACGATTTTTTGCTTTTGGACAACTCTTTGGAGGCTTGTTCAGAGAATGTGAAAAATACCATCAAGTTACTAGATTCACTCGGCTTTCTAGTTAACTATAAGAAAAGTCATTTACAACCGGAAAAGAAATGTCCATTTTTAGGATTTTATTTGAACTCAATGACTCTGTCAATCGAACTTCCTGCAGAAAAGCGTAAGAGTTTAAGTTCGTTGATAGATAATCTATGGGAGAAACGAACTTGTACCATTAGAGAATTCGCACAAATAATAGGCCGTCTTGTTTCAAGCTGTCCAGCCGTAGCTTACGAAATGATACATACGAAAAGTTTAGAAAGAGCCAATTTTTTAGCACTTCTTCTCGGCAATGGAAATTATAATGAGCGTAAGGAAATTTCTGAGTCAATCTTTCCAGATTTGTATTGGTGGCAAAAAAGTTTGCCTACAGCAATAAATCAAATCAGACAAATTAATTCTATAAAAGAAATTTTTTCAGATGCATCAAAGACTGGTTGGGGTGCTTTTCCGAAAAAGAATCAGCTCACGGGTTTTGGAATAAAAAAGAAAAGTTATTTCACATAAATTCTTTAGAGTTGTCAGCGGTTTGCTGGACGTTACGGACCTTTGCTGAAGACTTGCACGAGTGTAAAATTCTACTTCGCGTTGATAATTCTACGGTCATTACTTATATAAATAAAATGGGTGGAATTCAATACCCACATCTTCATAGTTTAAGTAGACAGATTTGGGACTGTTGTGAGAAGCCGAAAATTTTGATTTTCGCATCTTATATTGCCTCGAAGGAAAATACACACGCGGATAGACAATCACGAATTAAGAATCTGGATACGGAGTGGGAATTGACGGATTATGCTTTCCAAAGAATTGTGTCAAGTTTCTCAAAACCTGAAATCGATTTATTTTCCTCCAAATAACATTCAAAATGTAGATCATATTGCTCTTGGGAAAACGACCCCGAGGCTCTGGCAATTGATGCATTTACGATTTCGTGGACTAATAGATTCTTTTACGCTTTTCCGCCCTTTTCTATGGGTTTAAGAGTCTTGAAAAATATATCAACAGATCAAGCTTATGGCATCACAGTCGTCCCCATTTGATCCTCACAGCCGTGGTTTCCACTGTTCCAGTCGATGCTTGTATCTGAGCCTTTAATATTTAGTCCCAAATCATATCTTCTTTTGTCTCCTTGCAGGATTCGACAACACCCACAAGCGTCCTCACTGTCCCTGGCTGCAGGGCTCTTATCAGGGAACCTTTCGGAAGAGTCGTTGACGATCATGATAGCGTCATTATCGGACGCCACGATAAAACAGTATGACACACTGATAGAAATGAATAAGTGGTACAACAATATTTATGATTAAATTAACTCTATTTTATTGCTGGTATAGATACAGCCATACAGTATGTCTGTTTTGGCCATCCGATTCTTGTTGCTTACGAAAGTAGACGCGCAGGCGCGATCAAGATGCGCCTGTTGTAAACTAAACAAAGCGAGTCGGGTAAATCAGTCATACAAAGGGTATTGCTAAACGACAACATTTCAAAGATAGTTCCCTCAAGCAAATGTTTAATAGAATTACACATTTCATACAATAGCAACACAAATATTACATTTTTGTACCACAAATATAAGTAACTTGTATTTACCATATGTCAGTAAGTGCATTTCCTACTCTTTATCATTGAAGTACACGTATGATATTATAAATATACTCGTAATTTTTCAACCAACGATCATATGGTTAAATCAACATTATTATTTCTATCAGTGCAGCTTTCTAAGGGATTAGTGGAATTTCTGTCAACCTAAAAATCTGAATCCATGTAATCAAAATATGGAAACAGTGCTGCATTTCCTTACTCTAAAATTCAACAACGGAGCGTCTTATGCAACATTAAATACTGCTAGATCAGCTATTTCTTTAATTTCGAAAGAGAGCATATCGGATAAGGAAATTCAGCGTTTCTTTAAATGCATTTATAGATTAAAACCTACACGGGCCAAGTATTCAAAAACATGGGATGTTTCTCCAGTTCTAGCTACGATCGCTACCTGGTTCCCACTTGAGTCTCTAAATCTTCAAAAATTATCTGAAAAGTTTATCATATTGTTAGCACTGGGAACCGGCCACAGAGCTCAAACTTTCGCTCTTATTGAATTAGAAAATATAATTTTCTCGTCGACGGGAGCGCAAATTGAAATCGAGGCTCTTATTAAAACGTCGAAACTTGGAGCCTTTCAACCTTACCTATCTTTACCGTTTTTGAAAGATAGGCCGGAACTTTGTGCCGCAGCGACATTGAAACGTTACCTACATGTTACAGAATCGCTAAGAGGAGACACAAATATATTGTTCATTAGTTTTAAAAGATCTCATAAAGGGGTTGGTTCGCAAACCCTAAGTCGGTGGATAAAGTCAGTGCTCATCCAATGCGGTATTGATAAGGAGTTTACAGCGCACAGTACTCGACATGCTGCCACATCAACGGCTTTTAAAAAGGGTTTAGATTTAAGTTTAATAAGGAGTACGGTAGGATGGACCGAAAATTCCTCCACCTTCGCTCGTTTTTATAATAGACCAATTGTAGCCTTTAATAGTAATAGTTTCTTTGCGGCCGTTACGAATACTCAGCTCTAAGCTTTTTTCTTCTATGTTCAACTTGTCTTCTGAATTTATTAATAAAAAGAGGATGGGAAATGGTCAGCTATAAATATCTACAACTGTAATCCCGAAAACGAGGCGGGTAGTATCATTGAACGATCAAACGAACTTACCTGTATAGTGAAGTTCGATCGTAATTATACGACCGCCTCGTTTGAAGG
>CAKNWW010077401.1:0-12248 GCA_932074435.1 Andricus kollari
ATATCACTAGCATCTTCATGGAGGTACATCATTTTATATAATAATCACTTATTAAGTTCTACTTCGGGGCCATTCATGTATTACGTCATGCAAGTTTTGCAAATTTGTTTCCTCCTCCCTCCATGCGTCACATGTGACTTGACCCCGGCTTTGTGAGTGCAAATATTTGACATTTTTGAATAGAAAAATATGAGATATTTTTTGACGCATGCTTGTTTGTTACTTGTCGGTGCCTGTAGAGCGGGAGGAAACCAACCGTTTTCAAACCACGATTATCAAAGCCATCTTCGCTCACGCGCACATGGATGGGATAAATAGTTAACTAATGTGTCCGCGTGATGTACTATTAATAATACAGATCTTTTCCTACGCAACTGGAACTGTTTTCAGTTAATATCGAAATAGTAGAGCGCAGCGATTGCGTGGTAAGAACCTGTATAAAATAGACCAAAGCTATTACTCTGCACCCCGTAATTAAGAAAACTAATAATATTAACAACATTTTCCGCGATCACGGAGAGAGGATTCTTTACTAGCCACTAGGATAGGAGTACCCAATTAAATTATTTGTTAAGAGGAATTACAAAAAAAGTTGTTTTTAGAATGTAGGGATTAATTAAAATGAACATTGGCAATTATATTTGATATTCAAACGCAGTGGTGTTCTTGACATTTAACTTTTGTGGAAAGGCGTCGCTTCTAAGAGAAATAAAGTGAGAGACTAATACGTTGTCTGAATAAGCAAAAAGCTCCCCGGTAGTATGAAGAGGGTAGAGCTGAACGAGTTACGCTTACCCCATAAGGGATTTGGTCTAATGGTATAATAATAATATTAAGTGATTACCGACCAATCACCTGCCTCTCGACCCTCTATAAGTGTCTCACGGCTATCATTTCTAACTTCATCTATAAATATTGTGAGGAGAATGTCTTCTCCGAAGAACAAAAATCTTGCTGTCGAGGCTCCCGTGGTTGGAAGGACCATGTCACGATTGACAGTGTGGTTGTGTAGCATGCGCAACACCACCAACGCAATTTGCCCATGTTCCTACATATACTACCAACAGGCGTTTCCCTCACTACCCACGATTACTTACTTGCGGTCCTTAAAATGTATAAGATCTGTCCGCGTGCCATCTAATTTCTAGATCACGCTATGCACACGTGGTGCGCAAGGATTAAATGTTTTAGTCGTGGGGTGATGAGGGATACGCGGTCCTTGCCCATTAAACGAGGAATCTTCCAAGGTCATTCATTCAGCGCACTATGGTTTTGTTTAGAATTGAACCCACTAAGTTGTACACTCAACAACACGTCCTATGGGTTCAAAATTGAGGTGAGAGTGGCTGAGTGTCAACTCACTCACCTCCTGTACATGGACGACATAAAGTTTTATGCAAGCTCAGAGTCGAAACTGAAGAGACAACTGAACATCTTTGCTGCAGTTCTTCTATGACATCAGGATGTCTTCTGGGTTTGGACAGAAGCAGAAAGCTGTATTTGTCCCGTGGAGAGATAAATGCTCCACTGATACTGGACGACTGTGCTCTGATTGAGGCGATGACTGATGAAGAATCGTACAGGTACCTTGGCATATTGCAGGCGAGGGGTGCGCTCTACTCTGCAATTAAGAAGGCGCTTAAAACTGCTCTTTCGAATCGCCTTAGTCTGATTCTGGCATCAGTGCGAAGAAGATCACAAAGGCAATTAGCACCTATGCCATTCCTCTCCTAACATACTCCTTTGGCTTGGTCACCTGGTCCATGACTGACCTCGAGAGGCTTAACAGAATCATCTGCGTTAAAATGTCTGAGCACCGAATACACCATGAAAGGACAACTATAGAGAGAATAGTTCTGCCACGCAAGCTTGGAGACAGAGGAATCTTGGATGTTTGTCGATTGTGTAACTCTCAAGTTACGCAATTGCGCGAATATCTTTAAAGTAGGACTAACATCTAACTCTATGACTTCATCTGTAGCGTTGACCTGTATGCGCCCTTAAAATTTGCAGCTGTTAATTTCCAGAACATCGGACATCTCAATTCTCTACATTAAGCGGCTCAATGGCGAGGTAAACAGCTCCACAAGCAACGCCTCCAAACTGTAGATCTTCCTTGCGTAGATAGTGACCCTCCAACCCCTTGGTCAGGGGGGGGGGGGAGAGCTCTTTCGGAAGACGGAAGAATTAGTCATTGTCATCCAGGACAGGGTAATCAAGACGAGGGATTACCAAAAACACATCATCAGTATAGCGGCAGTTATTGACAGATGCCGCCTTTGTGGACATCCCAATGAGAACATCGAGCACATCATTGTTGGTTGCACGATGCTTGCTTCGCAAGAATACACGCGCAGACATAATGATTTTGGTGGGATCTTTGACCAATAAAATTGCTCTGAACACTGGTTTACTAGAGAGATTTGAGCCTTACTCCAAATATAGCCCAATTAAAGTGCTAAACAACGAACACCATCTCCTTTACTGGGACAGGACTATTTTGACTGCCCGCCTAGCCAGACACATTGGTCCAGATGTCCTCTGGCTGCATAAACGTGCTCAACACGTGAGAATAATAGACGTAAGCGTTCCCCTTAACAATAACATTAGGCTACCATATACTGAGAAGATTTAGAAATATTTGGAGCTGAAGCAGGAGATCCTGACCGTGTGGAGGGAGAACAAGGTTACGCCCGAACCGGTCCTGATCTCCTCTACTGGAAAAGTTAATGCGAGGTGCGTACAAATATTGGAAGAGCTGGGAGCTCGAAATTCGATACATCTAATTCAGAAGGCAGTATTGCTGAACACGTGCCGAATCGTTCGGAGTTTTCTGGGCGTGAACAATAATAGCGGACAACATTTTTTACTTCTTTTATATGTGTATTTCCGTGTGCGTGTGCAAAGTTGTGTTTGTCTCTCGCCGTTTAATGTAAATAAAATTAATATTTTGAATCGTTGGTCTCAGTCTTTGGCAGTAGAACTAGCGTTTGTAAGAAAGATGGATCCCTATAAACGGGCTCTACAGTATGAATGTTGTTTATACACGCGAATTATGACGAATTCGCGATCAGAATATACAGTTTTGAAAGAACTACTGACACCATCGAATCTACTAATCACTCGCCGCGTTTCGCGACCGTGTTTAGTAGCGACGTACCAGGCCATGAGTACCTGTGGGTGGACGGTGCGCTAACATAATAATAATTGTTGCGCAGTGTAATAAAAAAGTTGTGTAATAATAAGTTGCGTAGGGATGTGGCTACCCAATCGTCCGAGAGCCCGGCTCTTGCAGTCAGGTTGCATTGGGCTAAATCACCAATGCAACGAATTATGCGGTTACGTCACCAGTATCACGCAGTACCACCCACAATAGGCCGCTCTCGGATGGAGGTCAAGGTTCAGTTCGGAGTTGCAATAGGACGATCCGAAGCGACGACCAGGCAATGGCCCCGGAAAAACGCGAGAACATTGTTTTAAAAGGTCGCGCAATCTCAGGGAAATTAATGGACATCCGGGAAAAATATACTGACGTCGAAATAAGAAAGGCTTTTTCACGCTCGCTAAATCTATGTGATAAGAAGAAAGTATCAGAATTCGTGAATTCAATTTTACCTTCCGATGAAAATGAAAATATGAATGATTGCCTGATTCCTTGCACATCAGAAGCAGCTTTGGCGTTAATAGAGGAAGCTAAATTGTCTAAAAGTCAGTATCACAGGATCCATACGCAGGCAAAAAAGAGAAATGCTGAAATTCACCCAGTATACGACAATTTGGCAAAAGCTAAAGAAGAATGTTATCCACTTTCAATTAAAATAACTTAAAAGTGTTTTACTTTCGGAATGAAATCTTTATTATAATAGATCATACGCTATCTCCGATGTTTAAAGATCGCGATAGTTCTCTTCCATTTACCGATACAAGGAAACTCCATAACTTGAAGTTAATTGTGAAATAGGCTTGCGATGGTTCTTCAAGACAAATCACTTAGAGGCAAAAGAAAGATGGTCCAGATATGGTGAATAATAGTATCTTCACAGTTTCAATGGCACCACTGCGACTTCACTTAGAGGATTCGGTAAATTCAGTAGTGTGGCAAAATCCTAATCCACCGTCAACACCATATTGCAGGCCAGTACTGTATGAATTCGAAAAAGAAACCCCAGGAAAAATCAATTCAGTAATATCTTCCCTTAAGGGGGTATTTCTATTTGACCGAGCTTTTTTCAGGCGTTTTTCAAAAATTCATAAAACATACAATTGTTAATATTTTTGAATGGAAGTTATCTTATATTTTTAAGCAGATCTTAAACTAAAAAAAATACACGATTACAAACATTCAAAAATCTTTATTTTTTATTTATTCTAGTTCGGGCTATAGCCAAACATCTGCTAAATATATCCTCCAAATTTGAGCTTAATCGGTCCGGTGGTTTTGACGGATTCATGTCAGCCATTTTAAAAAATCGTGTTTTGAGAAAAACGCGTTTAAAATTTATCATAGTACTTACAGCTAGTCTGTTAATCTGCTATGTCTGGTCCGTACAAAATTCCTTCTTTTTCTTCAAAAAGGTCTTTTATCCTTTTTTATCCATTTTTATTTTTAAATTGAAATTTTAAAACAAAAAACACAGGGCGTCCGATTTGACTCGTGTGCCTTGACAGCCGAGGCGGCCCTCCACAGCGTGCGGCTGAGTACTCTCCGCTCTGCGCAGTTGAACCTGCTGCAGTTTCGTTAAAAAGTCCGAAACAAACAAATCCCTTTGCGTACAAATTCCACATACTATATACTATCAAAAAATAAAAAATAAAAAAAATTTATTTTTCGGTCCGGCCAAATAGAAATACCCCCTTAAGAAAGAAATAGATCAAATGAAGCCCACAATAATAAAAAAAACGATTCCGTTACATTTGTGATAAAACCTGATATGAAGTTGACGATTGGGGACGGAAAAGTTTGCCAGGCTCTTTCTGGAACTTTATTATCTATGACTTACTACATTTGTCAAGTTGCACCTAAAGAGATGAATGACTTAGATATGTATAGTCAAAGGCAAAGTTATACTCAGATATCAAGTAATATGATTATGGATTGTCAACACTACATGCTAGGATTCACTTTATGGAATATTTTTTGCATATAGCCTATCGACTCGATTTTAAGAAATGGCGACTAGATATGGATGTATGTAAAGATTTTCAAAAGAAAGCGAAGACTCGAATTTGCAAAGCTTTTCGTCAGAAGACAGGATTAGTAATAGGTGCAGTAAAGCAAGGCTCAGGCACATCCAATGATGGGAATACCGCAAGAAGGTTTTTCACAGACCCTGAACTAACACCAGAAATTACAGGCATAGACTTGGAGTTGGTGGAAAGATTTGCATATATTATGCATAAAATAAGAAGTAAAGAGTCAACTGACTTGGAAACATTTAAAACATATACTATGCAGACCGCACATCTGTTTGTACGTTTATACCCGTGGTACTACATACCTGTAACCGTCCATAGTATATTATTACATGGATTTGATGTTATAAAACATTTTCAACTATCAATTAGACAGTTTTCTGAAGAAGCAGGCGAAGCTCGGAATAAATACTACAGGAATATTCGAGAGTTCAATTCACGCAAGTTTTCTCCTGTAGCTACTTACTCTGATTTAGCACATAAACTGTTAGTAAGTTCGGATTCGTGTATCAGGGACGAAAGAAGAAAACTGTCAAAAATATTAAATTCATGAAAAAGTACTTGTTTTTCTGCATCCATCACCAATCCCCTTTTCTGACAATAATCTGAGCGAAATTGGGGGTTTGCCTATCAAGTCAGGGGGTTGTTTTCAAAAGATTTTTCGTTGCGTGAATCTTAGCATGCAGTGTTATGATTCATTCTCAAGCTATTGCGATTGAAAACCCGACTTTTTCCAAGTGAAACTGCCAACATTTGGAATCACAATAATTGTTCATAACAATGGTTATTGTTAACTTTTCAAATATTTTTGTGCCTGGCAATCATTCGTTCAATAGTTTAAAACATTTTCAGTTCAAAAAACAGTTTTGTTCCTATGCAAAAGGGCAAAAATTTCGAATTTGTTTACAAAAATTTAAATTGTTATATTTGACCAAATATTATGAAAGATTTATAATTTAAAGAAAATAGTTGCACCAAAATTGAAGGCTCTGGACATTTTTGAACGAAAAAAGTGAATTTCCTCCCACTGTGTGATATGGGTGCAATGATTGAACAACGTGGATGCAATAGAGAGCTGGAAGGTTGCAGTGGGAACCTGTTTATCGATAGGTGTATGACCCAGGACTCGATCATGTATCGACGCAATCTGTCCATTACTTGGATTGACTACCGTAAAGCATTCGATAACACGAACCATGAGCTGCTTATCAAGCTCCTTGAGTGCCTGCAGGTGCATCCAAGAATAGTGAGATGCATGAAAGAGCTTATGCTCTTGTGGCATATAAGATTTTTCAAAACATCTGGCAAAAAGCAGGTGACTACCAGCTATGTCACAGGGGTCTTCCAAGAAGACTCTCTCAGTCCGATACTTTTCTGCATCTCCCTCGTACCAATATCTATTGTGCTCTGAGGCAAAATCTCTGGATATCTGTGTGTCCCGCCGCATAGAAGAGAAAATAAGGTCAACCACCGTTTACATGTGGACGACCTTGAACATCATTGCGTGACAATCAAGATGTTCAACTCATAGGTGAAAATACCATTTAACATCTTGGTAATTGATAGACATATGCATATCATGGTATACCGCAAGCGGCAACCCAATATGTTGGCCGTTCCTGTACTGCTCAACACATTTGGTGCAGTAAAATAGAACATCGATGAGTTAAAGCAACTTGACCGAAGCATACGCAAAATGAGGACAATCCATCCAAGTCATCATCCTGGATTTTCCGTGCCTCGAATATACCTCCCTCAACCCTGCACAGTTCCAAATAGCATAGATTCTCTTATGCTACTCGTACATCAATATGAAGTCGTCAATGCTGCGGCGATTCTATACCGTGCCGCAGATAGGCCCGTAGAGGAGCTTGGTGTTCCATTTGATTCCAGCGATACTATACATGGCCTAGCATCACTAACACCTTGGTGCTAAAAAGTCGTATACAGGAAGCAGAACATTCGCTTCTACTAAGAGAACATGCTAGCAAGCCCCTTCGTGATAAATTCTACGTCATTATACGTGGACAAAAGCTATCGATAGGCCTGTCCACCATGTTTCTCAAGTCTGCTGGATTGAGAGCGAAGACTGCGGGATTTCTTTTTGCCTGTCAAGACGGAGTTATAAGTATATAGGGAGACATAATGCGGCTCTAAAAGTGTTATATTACCGTGTTTGGCACCAGCCGATGCTAATATAACGGCAAAGGAGGAAGAAAAAAGGCCGAAATATCTAGCACTTATTTTCGAGCTTAGCCAATTCAACAAGATTCCAGCGTGCCAGCTTCACGCTCAGTCCATCGCGAGCCGGATGCAAAAGGCTGTTCTTCTGGGATCACTTCATCCGCGGCTAGAGACCGGACTCCAAGGAACCTGCAACTTCTCATAATAATAAATAATAAATAGCTCTAAGAAAGCATCCAGATGTGAACTTGTCACCTCCAACGCTCATGGTGGTCGTGTAAAGCTAACAGCGGTATAAGATGAACTCCAAACTACATCGTAATAATGCCCGAAGCTGTCCTTACGATGGTGTCGCGGTAGGGCTTGAACTTTCGTCTCACAACTTTGACGGCTATGTTGGCTGTAGCATTGCTACTGATAGGGTTTCGCATGCTAGACAGACGGAGAACGAAGAGGAAAGGGACTAAGAGGGACACCATAACGCATAGAAATCATGGATCGTCGGGGCGCCCCTGGAGCCACCGCTGGGGGCTACAGCATTCGGGACGGTGGTGATGGCGAGCTGCGAGATGGTCAGGCACATCTCATTAATCAAACAGCTGGCCAGCAAGAACATCTGCGACAAACGATAAACAGTGGAACATCAACTGTGCCTGCTGCGGATGCTGTGGCTACCGTTAGCAATTTACAGTCAACCACCTCAACACAAATACCGTGGGAGAGCATGAAGTGGAATACCACAATGAAAGAGGAATTGGTGCGTCTCTATTATGAAAGTGCGAAGTTTGAAACCAAAATCAAAAAATATTACAAGTTCAGGACGAAGTTTGCTGCAAAATATCCTAACATAAAGAAAGTCGCACTAAGAGATCTTATTGCTAAGGTGAAGGGCATTAGGAACAAAATACGCATATCAGAAGACCGAGCAATAGAGTTAAACAATAGGTTGATTTGGCGTGGAAAAACATCGACAATGAACATCAGTTAAAGAAAGCTGCACCCCAAGATCAAACAGCGGCTTTTAATGTTCTTGCTTAACAGAGATGTTATTTGAGAGAGCACCATCGACTCTTTTTACTCAAGTACCCGATCTAACCACGAGAATGAATGAACAGAATCTAGCAGACCAAAACCTTTCAACATCTGTCACTGGATTGCTTTCGGCTGTTAAAATAGCTATCATCCAGATGGAAGCAGAACAGCCTCCTCCTATTGATGAACTTCCTCTGGAAGGTGCGGATAAGGCAGACCTGACTGAAGCTGAAAGCATAGGTGCTAGGGATAATGGAAATCACGTACTGGATCCACTAGAACTACATCCGGACATTAACGTTCCCGTTGATGTAAACAGCGAAATCCAAGAAAAATTGCAGCACCTTGAAAGGAATTTTTTTTCGAGATTTAGAACCAACACATTTGGCATTCTCTGCCAAAGATGTACATTACAAAGGATCTGCGTGTCCTAATAGAGCACCTAAACAACAAAATATTATTTATGCATTTTAACGCAGCACTAACTGCATTAGAGGTCCAAACTCTGATGTATTATGAAGCTGTGCAGCCGTTAGAATGTTGGGCCGTATAACTGGGCTTAAAAATATAGTCTTTGCCACAGGAAGGGAACGAGGTCCACCATTGAAAATCGGGTTGGATATGGATTTCAGCAAAGTAAGGAACGAATTGGGTCAAGTGAATTAATATACGAAGGAAAATAGAACCAGAAAGCTGATACACCATGACACTAAAAGCATCCATTCTTGAAAAATCGAGACATTAACACCAGCAAAATTGGATGTGATTATAGACTCCCGACGGGAGAGACTCTATGTTCTTACTGTCAGACTGCGTCGATACAATAAGAGTAGTGCAAAAAAGGGGAAAAACAAACAGAAGCAACTGAGATGCTGCGTGAATCCAATAAGGAAAGATAGAGCAAGCAATAATCCTGTAATAGAGCCTACTAACATCATAGATTCGGACGATTCAGAGGTTTTGAAAAGGGCAAGTAACTGCAAAGTCCCAGGTCCGGACATGGTGCACAAATTCTGGTAGAAGTACTTGACCAGAGTGCATCCTTCGTTGGCAAGGTGTTTTCAGAAGATCATTTAAAATCCAGAAAATTTCGCAAGCACTTATTACATTAACACGTGATTGACTGGTGCTGATTGTGTGCCAACGAATCCATCCAGCATATTATTGATGGCTGTCGGGCAATGACTGAGTGAGTACACGCACAGGCGTAATAATATAGCGGGCATTGAACATCAACAACTTGCCCTAAACCTAGAACTCTTAACAGAATGGATGCATTTCTATAGATACATTTACGTGCTCATTAAAAAAATTAAAAATACATCTAATACTGCGATGTCACTATACAGACGGATCATTATATCCGAGTGAATCGATACGACATCGTGATGCGTAAGCAAAGTGGCGGAGGAGTCTAAATCATCGACATTGCTTGTCCACTTAAACAGAATTTGCAGGCAACCTATACCAGCGTTTCCCAAACTTTTTTCGCAGTTTTTAGGGAGGGGCAGGGCCGCCATCCTGCAATTTTTTCACAATACTGGAACCCAAGGCGGATACTTGACTGCCGGTCAGGCGGGCGGTTGCACGTTTCGCGCGACTTTTCCCTTGTAAGGATTAGAGCCGGCTGAGAAAAATTAAAATTTGGTCAAATGTTCATAAATTAAACTTAAATTAGCTGAATCAATTTCCTGATATAATTGTAAGAAAATGAAAATAAAGTTCATGAAAATTGGGTAATATCTTCAATACCAGTTGAGAGTTTTTGTAATTTTGCTTGCACTTAAAGATTTTCTATATTACTGGAAATATTAACCGATTTTCATCAACTTTTTTTTCCATTTTCTTACAATTATACCAGGAAATTGATTCAGATAGTTAATATTTAATTCAGTCATGTCTTTATCATTTAAGTTATTGGAACAGGCCTTCATTTTATGACATTGAAAGGGTCATCATAGCAGGTACACGAATGTAGCCGTCTACTGACAGCGGGGTGACTGCCGAGTTGCTGGGCCCGGGGTGGCATCCCCCTACGGAGGCTGCCCGGCCCGGAGTGGTTTCCCCCGACCGCGGTCGGGGACGTGACCGCCGGCAGTAGTTTGGGAATCGCTGACCTATACAACCAAGATCTATAAGTATAACGAGCTAAAGCATGAAGTAAAGAAAATATGAAGTAATGTGAAGCATGTATCTATTCATACTATCGTGTTTTCGGCTACAGGCAATGTTCACGCAAGATGTACTGAACATCTCAAACATCTATGAGTCAGTGGGTTACTAGCAGCAGCCCGAAAATCGGGTTTACGAAACACCTGTTGCATTGATGGTAGCTCTAAAAAAGCATTCGCAGGCAATTGATGTCACCATCAACGCTCTCAGATGCTGTCTAAAAGAATAAAATAATTGAAACTAAATCTACACCTAATTATGTGCCTACTATAATATCATCGCAATTTTCATTAACACCTGTAACTTATCAGGCACTTCATTTAGTCCATGGCTGATGATTAAAAACCGGGTTAACCTAAGAAAATTTAAAAAAAAACGTACATAGTAGCTCTGAGCTGTTGTCAGTGCACTGCTGACTCCTATATGTTTATGATGTTAAGTGCTCCTTACCTGCACAAGTGTCCGTAGCCGAAATCACAATGGGGTGAATAGATGCATGTTTCACATTCTTCCATATTCTCTTGATTTTATGCCTCAGCTCAACATACTTATGGATCATGATTGTATAGGTTTCCTGTAAGTTTCGGTTAAGTTGACAAGCAATGTCGATGATATAGATTTTTCCATCTTTCTTGTCATGAATCCCGATGTCGGGTCGATTGGCTTGGATGTAATGATCCGCCTGGATAGTAATATCCCAATAAAAGATGTAATCTTCGGTTTCTAAAACGGGCATTGGAATGTATCTATAGAAAGGCATCTATTCTGTCAAGAGTCCTAGATTTAGGACAAGCTGTTGGCGTGCAATGCCCGTTACATCATTAGGTCTCTCTCTCTCTTTCTTTTTTCTACACTTGTTCTCAGGTTAAAAAAAACGTTTTTTTTTCAAACTTGTTCTCGGGTTAAAAATACCCCGGTTTTCCAACATAGCCACGGACTAAGTCAAGTGACCGATGAGATGAGGATGTAATTAGTTAATTTAATACGATGTATGGAATCATTTGCGATGATATTGTAGGTACAAAATTAGAAGGATGGTGTAGTTTGCAGTTCGTCTTTTACCGCTATTATGCTTACACAGCGGCCGCAGGTGTTGGAGGTGACAACAGCCGCCTCTGGATTCTTTCTTAGAGCTACCATGTATCACTTTATAGGTTTTTAGTCGCTTACTTCCTGATGGTCCATGAAGTTTCTTATAATGCATATTTCACATTCCTCCATATTGTCTTTACTTCATGCCTTAGCTCGCTATACTTGCGGATCATGATTGTATAGGTTGCCTGCAAATTTCGGTTAAGTGGACAAGAAATGTCGATGATGTAGGCTCTTCCACCTTTTTTTTCTCGCATTGCAATGCCCGGTCGATTGGCTCGGACGTAATGATCCATCTGGATAGTAGCATTCCAATATAAGATGTAATCTTCCTTTTCTAAAACAGGCATTGGAATGTATCTATAGAAAGGCATCCATTCTGTTAAGCGTCCTAGGTTAAGGGCAAGTTGTTGATGTACAATGCCCACCACATCATTATGCCTGTGCGTATATTCTCTTTGAGCCATTACGCGACAACCATCAATAATGTGATTGATGGAATCGTTGGTGTCTCCACATAATCGGCATCGGTCAACTACGTCTTGATGTAGCACGTGTTTGCGATAATTTCTGGT
>CAKNWW010077404.1:0-15824 GCA_932074435.1 Andricus kollari
AGAAATTTTTCCTGCTGCATATACCCCCCCCCCTCTGATTTTCCCCTGCTAAATACCCTCCCTCCCCACCCCCGAAAAATTTTGCTGGCTACAGCCTTGGGAATGTTGATTAGTTCTCTCAAAACAACTAAAATACAACTAAAAAAAAAGTGAGATGTTATTCAACTGTGGCTCACCTTCTTAAGGAAAAGTGGTACTGAAGCCCTAATTGAATTACATTTAATTCTGACTTAGTAAGCCTTTAGCTCTGAGGGCTGAACGTTGAAGCAATTGGCTCTGTTGCCCGCGTCGAAGATTTAGGCCCACCACTACTTCCTTCATGGACAAGAAATACAAGAAAATCCAGATTAAAGTTATTTTATTTTAATTCAAATTTTCTAATCATTCGCCCGCTCTGAACTTGGAGGAATACTTCCTCCTCGACCGTTGTAGCGTCCGAACCTTCGGTCTCCATGCCTCAGAATCGAGGAGCCCCAGTTAATTAACACGACCTTGCTGTCAGTCGTTTGTCAGGATTTGATTTTTTGTTGGTCGAATTCATTGGAGTTTGACTGTTGTGTGTCATTAAATATGTTAGGCTTATCATTTATAGTCTTCTCGATGGACCTTGTAAAATATGTGGATTTTCGAATTGTTTCTAATCGGTGTGTCATTAGTTTTTCTTGAAGCTGCAGGTCGTGCAACAGATCATCTATATCTGTATAGGTTTTTGCTGTTGGATTTTATAAGAGATCTTTTGACCACTATAGTGAACCTCCTTTTAGATGACTACGAGCAGATTCCAATGACACTTCTTCTGGCCATTAACGCAGTTTAGTCATTCTTTTTAAATTTGTGATCCATTATCTAGCAGCTCTAACACCTAATTCGACGTTAAAATATGCGATTGCCTTGCTGAGGTCAGACATAATGTGAAATAGTTCTAGCGTCGTAGATTGTCGATTTTTGGATTTGTTGGACTTGCTAATCTGTTTAATATGTTTGCAAACATTTCGTGTAGTCGTCAGTAGATGTATAAGGCGGGTTCTAATTATAAAAGTAAGACGGAGTCTGGATATGAATTAGAAGACGGACTCTAGATACTGACTTTTATCCATAGTCCGTCTTACTTTTGTATCCAGAGTCCGTCTTGTAATTACATTATAGTAGATACTAAGCCATTTGCATATCAAAGCAGATGCGCAAGCGTGAGTGAAATGTACTTAATGTGCTATATATACTCTGGATCTCACCTTTTTAGTCACTCTTACAAGACGGAGTGTGAATATGCATGTGTTTTGTTCATTCTAAATGTTTCTTCTGAGTAGAAGGAGTGGGTGGCGGGAGATTCAATGTTCGATGCACTTGTTAGATAACTGAATTTATTCTTAGTAACTGTAGTACAAGGTTAGGCTTTTCGCTAAGTAACAAAGCACGTCCGCTCTGGTCGGAGCACGAAGAGTAACTGCGAGAGCCGACGCGCGGCAGCTGATGAGAGGAAACTTGATGGCCCTCAAGTGGCGCCCTCCACTGGAGAAGAGTTGAAGCCAAACATACCGCCCGCCTCGTTCCTTGAACCACTATCCGCTAGCCGTCCGCCGTAGAGGTCGAATTTACAGGATCCAATTCAATTGGCACAGCTTCAAGTGGTCGCTCCAACAAAGTATCCAAAGGTAACGATGCCAACTTGATGATTGGCCGCACATATTGAGCCATAGGAGGTTCTGATGGTAGCAACTCGTACGAGACCATCCTTGCCTGGGTGGGTCTTGAGAATGCGAGCCAGAGGCCATCGCCCATTGACTGACAGGAGACTGGGGTCGACAACCACCACCATATCTCCGACCTTGAGGTTCCTTCGAGGTCGAGTCCATTTCGTTGTCTGCTGAAGTGTATTTAGGTACTCGAGACTCCAACGGTTCCAAAACTGATTGCGGATAGCTCTGGCTAACTTCCAATGGGTAAGTTGATCGGGATTTTGCCCTTGCATTTCGACGTCGGGTATTGAGATCAACGGTCCTCCAATGGCGAAATGACCTGGAGTCAAAGCGTCGAGATCATCAGGATCGCCCGTCAACGCAGTGAGGAGGCGACTATTTAGAACCATTTCAATGCTGGCTAAAAGCGTGCTAAACTCTTCATATGTGAGACGGCGGGTTCACAAAACGCGTTTAAGATGTGTCTTCACCTACTTGACCCCGGCCTCCCAAAGGCCCCCAAAGTGAGGAGCTCCTGGGGGGATAAAGTGCCATGTGACCTCCTGTGTCGCGAGCGACCCAGAAACCTCTGTCCAACTCAGTTGCGAAGTTTCAAAAGCTTCCCGTAACTCGAAATCAGCCCGATGGAAATACGGGCCGTTGTCGCTCTATATCTCTGAAGGATTGCCTCTGCGACTGAAGAATCTCGCCAAAGCCCCCATTAAGCCGTCGGTTGTCATGTCACCGACGAGTTCGGGATGCAACATTTTGGTGGCGAAGCATACCAAGACGACGATGTATCCTTTGGTTGAATGAATGCCTCGTCCTTTAGCGGATAGTATTTGGAAGAGTCCCGCATAGTCCAATCCGGTCTTTGAAAAGGGCCGACTCGGAGTGACACGCGCTGCTGGGAGAGGAGCCATCATTTGGTTGGATGGCCGAGCTCGAGAGCGAATACAAATAACACATTTTGCCAAGGCAGAGCGGAGTTTCCTTTTCCACCAAGAATCCAAGCACGATGTAGCATGTAAGCGCATATTGTGCGAAAACTTCCGTGTAGTGAGCGTTGGTGCGCCCAACTGATAATGAGGCCTGTAAGTGAACAGCGGCCATCGATCACTGGTGGGTGTCTCTCTGCATACGATAAGGTGGAATTCTGTAGTCGACCTCCAATTCTTATGATTCCCTCAGTGTCGATGAACGTGCCCAAACAATGGAAGAGAAGCCGCGCAGGTGGAGAAGTTGGGTTTCTTAATCGTTTGAACTCTTCTTGAAGCCACAAGGATTGGCTCAGGCGAACGCAGACATGAAATGCGGCCTTCAACTCATTTGCGGTGATAAATTTCCCTTTGGGTTCATGGTCCGCAGGCTGTCGGCGATGTTTAATCGAACGAAGCATGTATACAACGACTCTGAGGAGTCTTCCGTGATCAGAGTATCGATCCAAGAGGTCCGTATCGAAGCTCTTGAGTGCGCAACAAACCTTTGTGGTCGGAGAATTGACGAAGGATTGAACTGGAGCTGAGTTGTTGATGGAAGGCCAAAGGTCATCGGAGGAGGCAAGCCAGTCAGGACCAGTCCACCACAACTTGCAAGATAATAGTTGTGGAGGTTCAACGCCACGCGTTGCCAAATCTGCCGGGTTGGATTCCGTGGGAACATAACGCCAGATTGATGCTGGCAACAGCTCCTGAATATGTTCGACGTAATTGTCTATCAGAGCATTTCCAGTGGGCTCACTCGACCGCAGCCAATGCAGTACAATTTGAGAGTCAGTCCAGACAACGCAATTCGCCATGGGTATCTCTAAGTCAGACGCCAATGATCGTATCAATTGAGACATCAACAACGATGCTCTGAGTTCTAAACGAGGAATTTTCATTCTTGGGACTTGGGTGGCAGGCGGCCGAAGCCTTCGAATCGGCGAAAGTTTCGTCTTGGCTGCAAGAAGCCGAGTGCAGGTCTAGCTCGAGATTGAATTGACACGAGAATAAACTGTGGCTGCCATGGCCCGGCGACTTGCATCTGAGAAGACATGTAACTGGAGCCCAGCAGTGAGCTGCGTGTCAATCCATCGAGGAATAGATAGTTCATCGATGGCCTTGAGATTCGTTGTAAAGTTGAAGTCAGGTCGGGCGAAGACGGTCTTGTTCGGTTAAATCCTCTAGCAGCTCAGATCGATTGGCGACCCATTTGCGGAGAGGAAATCCGCCAAGCTGCAGAAGACGAATAAGCTGATATCGTAGCTTCTTTGCTTCTCGAAGGTCATTGCATCCCGTCAATATGTCGTCGACAAAGCGATCCTTTAAAAGTACTTGGGCTGCATCTGGCCACGCTGAACCATGATCTGTGCACAATTGTTGCAAAGTTCTCAGGGCTAGATAGGGCGAGCATGACTCACCATAAGTCACAGTCAACAGTTGGTAGTGGACGACTGGGTCATTCTCACGGGCACTCCAGACGATGCGTTGCAAATCGATGTCTTGTTCATTCACCAGAATCTGCCGGTACATCATGCAGACATTGGCGCCGAAAGCAATTCTGTGGCGTCTCCACTGAATCAACACGTGGCCCAGATTGGTTTGCAGCTTAGGCCCACTATGAAGCGTATCATTGAGACTGTGGCCAGTGGACGTAGGTCTAGATGCATTGACGACTACTCTGAGGCGGCGATGATGATCTCCTCGTTGCCAAATTCCATGATGTTGTATTTAGTAAGTGGGGCGAGCGTTCGCGCGCAGATCGGGTTGAGGTATAGGTCTCATGTGACTTAGTCGAGCGTACTCCGTCATGAAACAAGTGTACGCCTTTGCCATTTCGACGTCTTTACTTAATCGCCGATGCAAGGTGCTTAGGGAAGCTAACGCTCCATTTAAACTTTCGCCGAGCATTTCTAGACCTTCTTGTTTCAATGGGAGTCGAACTATATATCGTCCTTCAAAAGTTCGTTGGTGACAAGCGAAGATGACTTCGCACTCTTCGTCCAACGGGGACGGGCGTGAGACCCGCGGCAAATCCTCCAATTCCCAAAACCGTTGCATCAAGGAAATGAGCTTATCATGCCATGTCGTCTCCGGGCAGGTGATGAGTATGGTACAAGTGATTGTGGTCGGAATAACATCCTTTGACGGTGCTCTGCCTGTTATGATCCAACCAAAAGCAGTCCTATGAGCCATCATCTCGTTTCGCTGAAGCAGCTCGGGTCGCAGGAACGAAGGGTAAACGTCGGCTCCGAGTAGAAGATCGACAGCTCGAGGATGGCTGAATCGTGGGTCGGCGAGCTCCAGTCCTTCCCAATCGTGCATTGCTTGTTCATTTGTAAATCCTGCTGGTGTAGCGAGGTTGAATTTCTGGAGGAAATAGACTCCGACGGAAACAAGCGGGGAATCGTCGGCGGTATGAATGTGGAAGTGTGTGCGGGTTCGAGCGTGGTCCATTGGACCGCCCGCCACTCCACTGATAGTGATAGCCGTTTTGTGTAAGGAGGCTCGAAGTTTGCGAGCAAGACTGATCAATGATCGACTGATGCGAGGCGCATCCGGGGTAGAAGTAGCTGTCTCAGGAGTTGCTGTGCTAGTCCGAGAGAATTTGGCCGGAGAAGGTTCATTTGTAGGCGGCGCTTCTCGCTTGCGATCAGTTGGGTGGAGCATGGTGTGATGACGGCTCTGACAAACCATGCAAGTCCCAGGTGATGGGCAATTGGCTGTAGAGTGGCCCGGTCTCAAGCAGTTGAAACAAAGACCCGCCTTCATGGCAGCATTTCTCACATGGAGCTGGAGCCGCTCGAAGAGCCAAAACCCTATAGCTGCGTTGTTGGCGTTGCTCCAGAGGTGTCGGCGTGTAAGCTCGGTTCGCTGAAGTGCTCGGTAGCCTTCAAGATTCTGCAGAGATGAGAGTGCGATAGCGTCGGTGTAGAAACTGAGAAAGAACAGCGTATGTGGCCGAATGGTCGGCCTCCAGGTCACGGTATGCATCAGCGCGCTCGACCTTTGCCTTGCACTCGAGCCTTCAAGTAGAACATGCGCTCGACGTCACTGAGATTTGCGTTCATGTGTATGAGATTGCGAAAGTGATCTCGAAACGTCTCCCAATCCTCACGTCTTCCGGAAAACATAGGAACTTCTATGGTTGGCAACTTCAACCCTCCTCGCACGTTTGTGTTAATGGCCTCGGGGATCGCGACTACGTTGTTGGCGGCCTGAGTAGCTGCTGGAATAGTGAGCAGTGGAGGCTCGAACCTTCGTCGCTGCTCGTAGATTCGAGTGCGTGCGTTGACATAAGCATTCTCGATGTCTGCATAAGAGTTTTCCACATGGTAGTCCGCATCTGGAGGCTGATGGATGAGTCCCATATGATTCTCCTGGTACGCGGCCCAATAATTCTCCACTAGCTCAAGACGAACATCCAGTGCCCCAGGTGTCCAGTCGGCTTCGGGCTTGTCCAGAATTGTTGCGGAACATCGTCGCAACACATCACTTAGCGCCCTTTGTGTGGTCAGCAAGCTGTGATCCTCCCTGTAATGATTGTTTAATCAACTCGACAATCGATGGAGCATTGAAAATAGAGTCGAATCCCGCCCGCCAAATGCGCCATAGCCAATAAATAAAAGGAAGAAGAAAAGTATTTGCACCGCGTGTGTGCTGAACGCTTTTGAAGTTCTTCATCGTATAAGACGACTCCGTGTAAGTTGTCTCTTTAACAAAGAAAGAGATAGAGATATGAGATCGAGAGAGAGAGGGGGGGGGGATCCTTTGTTCGGCATGCAGGTAATGTGAGATTGTCGGCTGGCCCTTGTCTGCTCTCCACGCCACGAGCAACTCCCTGTAGTAGCTGAATCCGACTCGAAGGACCAATGTTTCTTCTGAGTAGAAGCAGTGGGTGACGGGAGATTCAATGGTCGATGCACTTGTGAGATAACTGAATTTATTCTTAGTAAATGTAGTACAAGGTTAGGCTTTTTGCTAAGTAACAAAGCACGTCCGCTCTGATCGGAGCACGAAGAGTAACTGCGAGAGCCGACGCGCGGCAGCCGATGAGAGAAACTTGATGGCCCTCAAGTGGCGCCCTCCACTGGAAACGAGTTGAAGCCAAACACTAAAAGCCCCTACATCATTCCTTGATGACGTCACAGAGTAATATCGGGCAATTGTACCAGCCAAATTCAAGTAACAGAAGTTTCCAAGTTTTTCGTTTGTGTGACTTGGATTTCCAGCTGCTTGAGACGCTAGCAGTAAGCGAAATCGATCGACCAATTCACTAGGGGCATCCCAGTAAATGTTATCGCAGTAAATGTAATCCATCAGACTACCCTCTCTAGCAAACACGTGTTGTGGGATCAGACCTTCACCTGATAATGATTTGCGAGGTTTACTTCGTCTATCTGTATTTTTTTATGGAGATGTGGGGGCTAATTTCTTTATAAATTTTTGATATTTAAAGGCTTTATTGTCACGAAGTATAAACGAATGCGTAGGTCAGTCAACATCACTGGCATCATCCTCGACATTGAGAGATTACGTCTGGCGAATCAGGTTGCACCCGATAGCTACAGCAGCTTAAGAATATGATCTGCATTGAACTTTTCAATTAAAAGAAAATTACTTTAAAAATATGATTTTCAGGTTGCATTAAATAAAAAAACACCAATTTAGATTCACCTAATTTTTTCTTTTCTTTAGTTTGGAATAACTTGTGTTTGTTTAGTAGATCAGTAAGGCGGGTTCTAATTATGAATTCCTACCTTACCGACATCGGGAGGATTCTAGCTGTAGTGGTTCGTGTCCGTGCTAAATTTTTCTAGAAAAGTGGTTCATGTCCATGCTAAGCTTCTAGAACATTCTCGAGGGTCCTGATAACGTCATCATGTATTCCTACCTTACCGACATTCTTGATGACGCCATCATGCATTCCTAATAAATAAAAACCGCTTCAAGGTTATTTCTTATCTCAAGCATGTCGTGTAAATACTTTGAAGGTTATATTTTGTCCTGGCAATTTCTACTGCGTCATATAGTTATGGGAAAAAACAAGAAGGATGATTTATTGCTTCCTTACAGATAAATATCGAGACCGTTCTAGAACATTCCTTGATGACGTCACAGAGTAATATTGCGCCATTGTGCAAGCCAAAGGCATGCAACAACAGGTTCAAGGTTATTCTTATATCAAGAACTTTTTGCGCAAATACTTTCAAGGTTATATTTTGCTTTATCCTGGCAATTTCTACTGCGTCATATAGTTATGGGGAAAAAACAAGAAGGATGATTTAGTGTTTCCTTGCAGATAGAATATTTACTTAATGCGCAAAAAAAAGTTGCAGGTGTACATATGAAATTTGATACGGAGGGCTATTCATGACATCCTGTTTTGGCCAGCTAAATTTGATTTATTGCTTCCTTATAGATAACATATTCAACATTCTTCTAGAACATTCTTGATGAAGGCATTAAATTAAACTGCGAAATTTTTTGGTAAACAAGTTCAAGGTTATTTTCATGACGCATTACATTTTGCGTTGCAAAAAATATTATATCCCAAAAACGTGTCGATTACAATGTAGAATCTTCCTGAACTTTATTGCATCATATGATGCAATATCGAGCAAAAGTCTCCTAAAATTTGGTAGAGGGGGTAAGCGTCTATAAAAGGCTCTATGTGTTTAGTTTCTAGAATATTCCTAATGACGTCATCAAATTATACTGCGCAATTTTTTTCTTAAACAAGTTCAAGGTTATTTTCAATAAAGCAAAACATTTTGCGTTGTAAAAAAATATATCCCAAAATTGTCGATTATAATGTAGAATCTTCTAGAACTTTGGTGCATCATATGATGCAATATCTGGCAACATTCCGTAAAAGTCCCTAGAAATTTAGTAAACGGGGTAAGCGCCTATAAAAGGAGCTATTTCCTCTTGAGCTCCTCAATCACAAATAAACCTTCATGCAAAAACAATTTAACTCAATTAATACAGTGATAACTTGATAAAGTGATAAAGTGATTAGTGTGTAGTTGATTTTCTTCTGACGAATATGGAAAATTACCACACAACTTTTTGAGCAGCTATACTAATCACAATGAGTTCTCAAGACCGCAATAACTTTTTGAAATTAATGGTAGAAAGCCTTGAAAAACTAAAACAAGAGAGAAATCAAATTCTCGATGACATTAGCGAATCGTCAACTTTTATTGAATTACCAAAGTACATACTGAAGAAAAAGGCAGTTTTGAATGTTCAAAATAACGATTGTTACTCATTTCTATGGTCAGTGATAGCAGCTCTTCACCCAGCTAAGCAGAATGTTTGTAAAACTAGTTCATATCCACATTTCAGTGATATCGTGGTGATATCAGTGGGTCTTCTTAGCTTAAACTGACCTCGTATTGAAACCTTTGTCACGTTTCTTTGCGAAATTTGCAATCGGTGAATTTCAGTGATGAGTTGCATTATGATGGCATAGATTTTCCAATTATGGTGAAAGACATTTCAACATTTGAACGCATGAATGGTTTGTCTGTTAATGTTTATGGTTTGAAGTACATTCAAGATGAGAAACAAGATCAAATAGTGCCAATTCGTGTCAGCCAAATATTATCAAGGAAACCTGTAATCAATCTACTTATGCTAAGTAAAAATGCAGATGATTTAATTAGAAAGACTAATCAATATCTAAAAGATGACACAACCTGTCATTTTACATGGATCCAAAATTTTCAGCGTTTAATAAGTTCATAAAATGGAAAACGTAATCGATCCTCGTGGTTGTGCGAAAAATGTTTACATTTCTTTAAAACTAAATTTTCATTAAAAAGACATAAAATCTGCAATCACTGATTATTTTGGAATTCAGATTCTGTGGATTATTAAGGAAGAATATCAGTATAAAAGTAAGTTAATGCACAGAAAGAAGGTGGTCCCATTTAGAGTAGGATATTGATCCTTAATTGATACACATCAATTTAGTAAGCTTCGCAAGTTAACAAAAAAATATTGAAAACTCTGGATATATTAAAAAAAATGAATTTCAAAAACTTAATTTTGTTGGTCAATGCAAAAGGCGTTCCCTCCAACGAAAGAAAATAAGAACAGAGCTGGAATTAAACAAAGTTCATGGAATCACTGTCATAAAACTTCTCAAAACGAAATATGGATCAAGAATTGTTTACCAGAACTGGAAATAGGAAAATTTCAATACCCACTTTACTGTCATTATTGCATTTTTCAATGGTAAAAAAAATCCAAAACTAATCAGCTGTGAGAATTTCCAGATTTTATTTCGGTGGCATACTAGGAGAAAATTCAGTCCCATTAAAGGAGCGTGAAGTAAGGATTTTTATTGTCTATTCTTGGTAGAGAAATCCACGTTCGCAGTTTTGAAACACATCATTCCTTGCATTGATGAACACTTCCAAGATTTGTGAATCCTAGATCTTCAACGAGTGTATGATTTTATTGTTGAAGTAACAAAAATTGTTATCTAAAAAACTATAAATTGTATCCAGTTTGAAAATTTTTAAAAATCAAAAATACTTTTAGATTTGCAGATTTTTAATGTATAACATTTCACAACTTATCTAATATTAAGTGTAAGAGAGAGAGAGAGAGAGAGAGAGGGAGAGAGAGGGGGTCCTAGGAATTCCTGTAAGGACACATACTATGTACATTTGTGTACAAAACTTGCATAGCTCTGCATTATGACAAACTTGCAGAATACGGGTTAAAATTTTAAACAAAAATATTCTTCAAAATATAAGATGCAAAATAATAATTGCATTTATAATCACATCCTATTTCACATGTCCCGATAACACGCAATACCATAATTACATCTCACTTACACTTTAAAAAATTCATAAAATTCATTTAAAAAACATAAAAATGCTTACTCCTCCATCTCTAGCAGATACGCAAAAACCTTATTTTTAAACTGAGAAACCGTCTCAGTTTCCACCACAGTTGCTGGCAAACCATTCCACAGCGTTTTCGCCGTTACAATAAAGACCTTTGATATGAAACCGTTCTACTCTGTGGAACTCTGAGTCGTTCAGGATTTCTGACATCCCTGTCAGTGACAGCCAACCTTTCTAGCAACACTCAACCACCCAATCCTTTTACGGTATGGTGTTATATGCTCATCACGCTTTACATTAAATATAAATCTTATACACGAGTTTAACAATTTAGTTAATTTCCGATTAAGCTCTTCAGTTAAGTCATTGTAAACCACATAACAATAATCGAAGTATGGTATTATGAGGAGGAGACCAACTTAGCTCTAAGATCAGTAGACACCTAGGTCTGACATATCCCAGAGCCCTTAATTCCTTCCATAGATTTCTAGAATCATTTACACTGTCCAATCTTGTTGCATTATAAGAGTCCCTTGTTTCATCAAGCACTCTAGTGACACCATTTCTCAAAGTCTTATAATCAGCATGTACTTCTATATTTCCTATTCTCTTCCAAATCTTATACACGCGGTTTCGTTCCTTTATCATATTCTTGATTTCGTCCGTCATACAGGGGCAAAAACTTTTTTGTGATGGGATAAACGAGCATAAAGGTGCAAATTAATCCAAAGCTTCATCTAGGGCATTACTTATGAAGGTTTGTTTCTCATTTACGGAGAGATAACCCTCAAATGCACGAGTTGTCAATTGCGATGAGTTCATGTCCTGCTACGAATGGCACTATTGATTGATGAGTTGAGAATAATTTTCTCTCATCATCTATTACACATAGATCCAACCACGTATTAGAGATCTGAGTACGGTGCGTTGCAGAATACGGCACTATAAATAGATCAAGCGAGTCAAATAATGCCCTTCCATATAAAGATCCAGGTTCCCGACTATTTAAGTCAAAGTTGAAATCACCCGTAAGTACAATATTTTCATATGCATGAATGAATCTCAAAAAGGAGGACTCAAAATAATGTAGGTATTGACCATGAGGTCTTCTATAGACAACGGAAAATAGCAGCGGTGACATAGCACGACAAGATATTTACATTATGATAAATTCAGGTTCATTAAAAACACCCTTTGATGTCTCCAATAATTTGATGTTTAGTCCATTTATGACATACACCGCAACACCTCCACCCCTCCTGACGTCTCTATCCCTTCGCGCAAACGAATAACCTGCAAGGGCAACAATATTATCACTAATAGTTTCCGTTAGCCATGTTTCACTTATCGCTATGACATGATATATATTATGATTTAAGTAAGCACGAAGTAAGTTCATATGCGATTTTAGTGAGTTAATATTAATGTGACAGATTTTTATTAGCGAGTTGTGAGAGGCAGGATTGGAGTCAGGGTTATCACTGAAAGGAAAGGATCTACGCTGTTCGGGAGTCAGTCATTCGGTCAAGAGGTCTAGATCACTCTGACATAGAATCCTTATTAAAGGATCCTTATCCTTGCGCCTAACAAGAATCACACCATTCACCTGCCACACATATTTGTACGCTAGTAACTTAGCTTTTTCTCTAGTAGAGCGAAGTAAGTTATATGTGGCTGCAGGGAGGTATTAGTTTATGTAAACACGAGATTTTCCCAGATCCGAACATACTTCATTCGCATATAATGATTTTTTCTTTCTCATACTGGAAATCATTTCTTTCCTAGGCCTTAGAGTTGAGAATCTAACCAGCAGTAAACGTGGCTTACTGGTTGAATGAACAACAACTGATTTTGTTGGAGAAGCTTGAGAAGTAGAGGTTGAACTTGACTGTACCTTAGCTCCTAAGGTAGATAACTGAGCTTGTGCCGATGATACTGAAAATGTAAAAGACATCCTGTGAACATTTTTTATCTCAGCAGGAGTTAGCTGCACATTAATAGCCTTTGATACTGAACAGACCAGATCCACAAGATCTTCCTCTTCTCTCTCAGGTAGTCCAGCAATGATCAAACCATCCTCACATTGCTGATTTTCCGTCCTTAGAACACGCTGATCTATTCTTCTCTGACTATCCTGAATTGATTAGATCTTATCTCGTAAAGCTTCATTTTCGGTTGTGAGTACCGAAACTTGTGAGCTCAGCTCAACATATTGAGTGGAAATAGCTTGAAGCTTGGCGTTGTTCTCTTCCAGTTCGTTCATTGTCATTTTTCAGCGATAATACACTGGATTTACAGTCCTTAACTGCAGACAAGAGCTGTCCAAACTGACTGCATGAAAAGTTACTACTCTCCGACAAAACACTGTTATTATCGTCCGAATCCATTTCAGGACCTTAGTCAAGAGTACTCGTCATATTTTTGCTACCTTTTGTTTTTGACGTACTGGATGCAGTTTCGTTTCTATCGGATTTTCGTGACTTGGACAACTGTTTATCCTTGATGTTCATTCTCTCAAAAGGCCCAGTAAACTTGACTAGTTCGTTGTTAGCATTATAAATATTATGATTTAAGCACTTCGAATTAGGATGAAAATGTTTTAAACACTTGGTGCAATATTTGGCGTCTGCGATAATCAATTTCTTGCAGGTACCACAAGGTCTTGACATAATGGTTTTTGTAAAGATTTCCGAGAAAGCAAATTTCTTAGTATAATCAAGAATGCCAGAACAATATCCATATCATTTAAGTTTCATACATTACATTTAAAAGTGCACAACAACGTAACTAGGTATACTTAAGCATAACCAGATATGACTAGATGTTACTGAAAGTTCCTAGGCATAATGAAATATAACCAGATGTAACTATATCATGGCACGCCAAATCAGTAATGCATGTAAAAGTCCCTAGATATAAATTTCACTAGAAGTGACTAGACTTACACGCACATCCTTACATACTAAGTCGTAACTAGATTTTTAAGTATAGTAGCTAGAATGAAACAGTTCTTTATGAATACACATCTAAGAAAGCGTTTCGCCAATAGAAAGAAAGTCACTAGAAACTAGACATAGAAATAGACACCAGTAATTAATAGTAGCAGTACGAAGCAAACCTCACATCATCTGAGTCCATGTTGTATTCCCAACCTCAAAAGTGACAGCTATCGGTTTTTCAAAAGGCTTTTTATGAAGAAGTTTAATGCTTCTAGATAAATAAATTATTATCTGAAAGCATTTTCAGGTGCATGCTTAAATAAATCTGCAACAAAGGAACGGCCGCGAGGGCCGTTTCTCTCTCACAGGTCGAGAGAGAGCTACGTATTAAACAAAAATTAATTCTGAACAATAATTTTGTTACGTTTACAAGATTTCAGAAGGCTCTGCGATTGAACGACTCAAAAAAACAATAATAAATCTCACATCATGTCTCTGCAAATGAATTAAACCACACAAAAATTTTTCACGAATCTTGAAATATACCAACAGATTCTTAAGAGATCTTATTACAGCCAGTTGATCACAATGAGAGATTTAGAATCTTATATCGATATAGCTCAGATGCCAAATAAACTATTAGCAAGTAATACTTTGTAACCTCGTAATAATTTTTAATAATATTGATTAAACTATTTTTGGATGAAGAATATATAATTCGAAAGTTCTTGTTAGAATATATGAAATAAAATCAACTGCATAAATATTATAATGGACTGTAAGAAACGTTGAAATCATCTTTTTCGCATAATAGAGTAATCTGCTGAAAAGATTCAATATACTTACTTGAAACATTGAAATAAAGTATCATGAATGATAAAATAAATTCAGCAATATTAAAATGATACAATGATCTAATGATAACATGAACAACTACTTTCTGAAACTCTTATTATATATAACAGGTGCAAATCTTTTTTTTTCTTAGAACCAACATTTTTTCAATTGTAGTTAAATAAATCCATTTAGAGGAACCAGGATTTCTGGTTAACAGAATAATGGATATACAGTTGATTCAACTGTTCGAACTTAGTAGATGAAACTTTGTTTCACTAAAACGGGAACCTGGGTTACTAAAGATTATCATAGATAACGCCACCATCGGATACGCTGCTTTTTCTTGTAGCTGTAATCACGTTTTTCCCTGTTGGATCTTGAATTATTCTTAATCAAAGTTAAATAAACTATTAAAATGTATGTGCAAGAACGAGAAAGAATAGAGGGTGATGAGGAGGAGGATACGATAAATATTACAGTTAAGTCAAGTAGGTACTGGAAATATTAGATTCAATGATTATATGCTCTAAATCGTCTGTTAGAGGTTTTAAATGCTGTGTTGAGCTTCCTACACTTTCTTCTTGAAAAACTTGTGTGTATATGTGGCATTTGAATGTAAAAATAAAGGAGCGTAACGCCTTCCAAATGGCGAAAAAAATTAATTAAACTGTAGGTAATGCCTTGTTCCTGCATACTACATCTATCACCATACAGTGGGTCCAGAGACAATGTGGCAACCTAGTTACAACTTGTTGATTGGCTCAGGTTTCTTATACATATACTATAGATAAATTGTATATATATATATATATATATATATATATACTAAACTATAGATAATCTCAACTTAAAATAATGGCATCCCGCCTAAGAATGGTGGCAACCTGCTAGATTGCCACACTGTCTCTGGACCCACTGTATATCGCCACTCTCGGTGCTGCCCTCTGCGCTGAGCTTGATAAATCGCCATCCTCATATAATATTGACTTTATGTAAGCCTTAAATCAACATTTAGTAATGAAGATAAGGATTTCAGGTTAACAGAATCATAAACATACTTTTGACTCATCTATGTCAACTTAGTGAACGAAAACTTAGTTTCATTAGCAAGGGATCCTGGATTAATAAAGATTATGATGGAGTGCACTACTATCGAGTACGCTGCTTTTATTATAGTTGTAACCACGTTTGACCTGTTGAATTTTAAATTATCCTCAATTAAATAATTAATTAATTAATTATAATAATAATTATAATATATAATATAATATAATATAATATAATATAATATAATATAATATAATATAATATAATATGATATAATAATAATATAATATAATATATATATATATAATAATAATAATTATTATCATTATTATTATTAGTACTTCAAAGTACTTCAAAGTAGCAATTTAAACTCTGCGTGGTTCCAACTAGAGAAGTCAAGAGCTAGCAATAACCCTGAAATGGAGCTGATTAACATCACAGCTTTAGATGTTTCAACGGTTTTGAAAAGAACAAGCA
>CAKNWW010077451.1:0-11315 GCA_932074435.1 Andricus kollari
ATTTGGTGTAGTTTTAAGTTGCAACAAAAATGAGCTTCTCGAGATCATTTTTGCAATGTAGGGGAAATTCGTCATTTTGAAACTGTTTCTTTCTCATTTTGCGTATCGCCGAGTGTTGGATAATTGTCATCCACCTGTCAAAAGGATTTCGTCCTTCGTTATTTGAACGGTTATTTCAGTTATAATAATTGTTTATTAATTTTCAATTTTATTTCGTATCACAATGCATATTAGTCACACAAAATAAAATATGTACTTAGTAGTGCATATCTTAGGTTAGTCATGGCCGACTTGATATCAAATAGAAGCCGAGATATCATATCCAAGTCATGAACGAATGCATGCAAAGTGAAGCCTGAGCGCTCGAAGAAATTCGCAATAGCGAATTGTACAATATTATGTATGTATCGTTCAGTGACATCTTTACTGGTTTTTTGAAAGATGTCGGATTTCATTTTCCAGCGAAATTACGGTAAAATTTCAGATATGACCACGTCTCACGACCGTGAGATAGGTGGTTACAGTCTGCGACGAATTCAATAGATGATCCGGCAAAAGTCTGGTGCACCCTCAGACCACGGAGCGGCCCAAGGATGACCGCCTTCTGCATTTTCCCCGCAAGCATCTCAGCATATTGTTGCCAGGCAGGGATACTTTTCAGGCTATTAACCATTGAAACCTTTGCACCTCCTAGAGCGCCGATGATCAAGACGATTAGCTTCACAGTATATCCCGGGTATAACCGTCACAAATCCCTCATACGCTTTTTGTCAGCTGGTGTCGAAAATTCGATAACGAACATGGTTCGTTTCTCGAAGCCAAGAAGAACCATGTCAGGCCTCGAATGCGCAACAGAAAGAATTGTCGAGAATATGAAGTTCCAGTATATGCGGCACTTCTCATTTTCGGTAATTGACTTTATTTCCCTAGGAGCGTTTAGCGGAGCGGTATTCGGGCTGATGCCGTAAGAGTGAGAGAGATGGTAATAAAGCACTCTTAGTGCCGCATTGTTCCTTTGGATGTAGGTCGTTCTCGCATGAGTTGGAGAACTAGATAGTATGTGTCCTAGATGCTCGGGGTGTACATGGCACGCTCTGCAGCTATCATCGGGAATGTCTTGGCTCAAAATGTGGCGACGGTATGTTAGAGTGGAAATGACACCGTCTTGACATGCTAAACTGAAACCCTCCGTGACCGACTTCAATTCAAGTGATTGAAGGAAAGCCAAAGTTAGCTCATACAACATCGACGGATCCTCCATATTTCTGTGGAAGATGCCGTGCATCCCCTTGTCGAGGAGCTGTTCGCCGAAGTTTTTCTCCTGTGCTTTCTTAATCCGGGCCTTCAGGAGTGAGTACTCGAGATGGATGAGATTTTATGCGTTATGCTCGCCCCTGATATTGAAGTAAAGGCCGAGTGTTTCAGCAGCCTCCTTCGCTCCTTTGTACAGAAATGCCCCTTTGTCCACTTCTTCGCGTTTTCTGACCATTTTAGGAAGAGGGTCTTGTTCATTTGCGACTATATGTGCTGTGCCCGTTGTGAAGACATTCAACATTTAGTATTCCGCGACCAACTTGACGGCGTAAGATGTAAAGTCGCGGAACAGAAGATTTAAGGTGCATGCTTTTGTTCATGTGCATAACCGATACCAGGACCCGATATCCAGGGATCTGAGCTTGCCCTTCGTCCATGGAACCACTCCAAATGAACAGAGTACTACTGGAACGGCAAGCATGTTCGTCGCAGATACTTTGTTCCTCGCCGACAGTTCGGAAGACCAAATCCATCCGGCGAAACCCTCTTGTGTCTTGAGGACACGAAGCAACCCAAAGATGACCGCTTCTGAATCCATCTCGCAAGTGCCTTATCAAATTTTTGGCACGCGGCCTCGGTATGGCTTTAAGGTTAGGAACCATTGATAGTTTCGCACCTTCGAGAGACCGATCACAATGACAATTACTTTAACCGAATATTTTGGGTACAGTCATTGAAGCTACCTTTTAAGGTTTTGATACCTCTCCTCCTTTTCCCTCTCCTTCGCAGTGTTGTTTTAGTTAGCTAATATCGTAAGAGCGATAAAGATGGTAATAAAGCACCCTCAGGGCCTCATTATGTCTGTAGAGATACGTCGTTCCCGCGTGAGTAGGACGCCCGGATTGTATGTGTTCTAGGTACTCTGCGTTTGTTTGAATTGCTCTGCAAAAACGCTGGGAACTTCTTGACATAAAATGCGGTCTCGGTATACTAAGGTGGATATGACACCGTCCTGGCATGCGGAAATGGAACCCTCTGCACCTGAATCAAGTCCTGATGATCTCAGGAAAGCAAAAGTTTGCTTCTTCGACAAGGATTGACTTTCTAGATTGCTGTGAAAGTTTCCGTGCATTTTCTTTTCGAGCAGCCGTTAAGGAAATTTTCCAAACATTGCTTTCTTTACTTCCGATTTTAGAAGCGAAGCCAAGGGTCTCGGTCCCCAGCTCCGCGGCTTTGTAAAGAAACGCTCCTTTGCCAATCATCTCGTGTTTCCTGAACATTTTTAGGCGAGGATCTCTGCCATTTGCAACGATGTAAGCTGTACTTAGAACAATTCGGTTTGAAGACATTGGAGATTCAGAAATCCGCGTCTGTCTTGACGACGTGAAATGTATAATCGCGGAACGGACGCATTTATATGCAAGCTCTTATGCATATGCATGATCTTACGCGTGGCGATATCAAGGGCCATAAACTCGTTCTTCGCCCATTGAACCACTCCAAACAAGTAGATTAGAATCGGGACAGCAAGCAAGTTATTCGCAGATACCTTGTTCAGCGCTGACAGATTTGAAGAACAAATCTGTCGAAGAAGATGCTTGTATCTGCTTCAGAGAGATTCAATGCTGTTACGTCTTGAATGCGGCTTTGAGGCACGCCCAGACTCTCAGTGTCAAGATGTCTAATAACACTTATATCCACAAGCTCAGGGTCATCGGGAACGCCAATAATCTTTCCTTTCTTCAGATGAATGTTGGCACACTTGTCCTATCCAAGGTCAATACCGATCTTCCCTGTGTACTTCTTGACGATATTTTGAGCAAGTTGATGTTTACTTGCACCAGAAGCATGGATCATCCATATCAAATACAGGAGTGAATCTATACGCTCGATGATTAGTGTCACCACAGAGGTATCCGGGAGAATTCCGTAGTGCGACAGATAGAGGCCCTGAAAGACGCCCCTCTGGATGGTGACGTTGTTCGTTGTCATACAATAATTTTCAGATGAGACAGTAAATCAAGTTTTCCAAAGGGGCATCAATCTATCTGTGCACTATGTGTGGATGAACCTTTAAGCTTTCCAACAGACAGACGATAAGTCTATTAGAGGTAAAGATCTTATACAGCGTGTTCAAACAAGTTATTGGCCTGTAATTCTCTAGGTTGGACAAGTCGCCTTTCTTCGGTAGGATTATGGTACATCCTAACACCAGCACCTGCGGAATGGGCGTCTTTGACTTCAATCATGACGTAGAGATGCGGGCCAGATGTTGGTGCGTAGAAGAAAACTTTTTGAACCAGAAGTTCCTGATACCATCTGGTCCTGCAGCGAAAAAGTTCTTCGTGCCCCTAAGTTCTTTTTTCACCTCCTTGAAGCGAATGGCATTATCAGTATCTTCTTTCAACTACAGTCTTTTCGGGATCTTGTCCACCTCTCTCCAAGAAGTCTTTACCTTGTTGGTATTGGGTGGTTATTTGACAGAAACAGGGAGATCGCTGAAGAGGCTCGATGGGTCAGCGAGAAACTGTTGATTCTCCATGACCCATCTCTCCCTCTTCTGCATTCTCATCCTTGCGTCAGATAACACCCGTATTTTGCCAACACTATGCTGCTTGATTGTCAGCAGCTTTGACATGCTCAGTGTGTGATGTAATGTAGTCAATCACACACTGATCACGGGACGAATTCTGTCTTGACCATCCAATCTTCTTGTTCAGTTGATGCAAGCGTCTTTTAGTATTTTTATCCATCGTCGGTTTTAGCCTTCAATTTGCATCAGCCAAAGCCCTCGCAGCACCATGAACTGAACAATTGATGGTCCAGAGGTCGGACTCCTCCGAGATATTCTCACGAAGGGAAGCATCCATTTCAGCCAGATCTTGGGGCTCAGGAGGAACCTGAATGTCAATGTTCCCTTTTCTCATGAAATCGCGATCATCCCTCAGAAGGTGCCTGTTTTCCGCGATTGACCTTAATGTCGCTTCCACATCTTCTTCTGTAGCTAGTTCAAGGAGCGGTTGTGGAAGACCTTTGCGTACATATCCGTTTTTCGAGAGGTATGTAGCTTGATTTCGCAAGTCATCTTTGAGTTGATTAGTCCACTCAATGTGGGCGTTTCACCGGTTCGTCATCATGTTTCCATCTAAATTATTTTCAGCACCCCGAACTCTAGGGTAATCGGCACTGTTTGCTGAGATATTATCGGGTGCTCTACGCGTTCAATCGTTCTGAACCGCATCTACACCCTTCAGGTGGTTTGGTGGTATCATTGTTGTTCCCACGAGCAGCTAGAGTAAGGGTTCGTCCGTCCTTGTAGAGCCCTGCTTGCAAGGATAAGGCTGCATGCTCTGACAGGTCGCCCGGTATCACAGAGTCACCGTTTAAGACACCTCACCCAGGTGCCATGCAGCTTTTGGCAAGGATGTTCCGCCCCCGCTTAGGGTTTATTCCTTCGGGACCATCCCTGGACAATTGTCCGCGACAATTATTTATAATTAATTATTATTATATTTTTATATAATTATTGTAACCATATTCAGCAGAAACCCTTGGTGCAGGGACCCTCTATCCGCAACCCTGGGACGCGTTCGGTGGCCTAATTGAAGCGTCAGCATATGGTACGTGCAAAATCATCAACAATATTAAGGAATTATTAATAATAATTATAAATAATTAAGGAATTACAAGTTGTAAGAATTTGAGGTTATGCTTGGATTTTATCAATAGAAGTGGATGACATTTTGAAAAAAAACACGAATTATTGATCCCCTGTAAAGCGATTTCATTGAATTCGATTGAATGCAATTCGGATCGTATGTACTTTCATTGCCAAAATTTTTTACAGAGGAGAAGAAAGCTAACAAGATTCCCGAATTTAAGATCATGTAAGTGTTGTTCCACGGAATTGGTTATTGTAAAATAAAATTCATCAGGTATTAGGGAAAGCTAACAAGATTTAGGAAATTAAGGGTATGTTTGGAGTTTTCAACTGAATTGGATATTTTAAAAGAAAAATCATGACGTATTGAGAAAAGCTATCAAGTTTTACGAAATTAAGGTTATGCTTACTGGGGTTTCTCAACAGAAATGGTTCATATTTTAAAAGAAAAGGTATTAATCTAAATACTTTTGGTTAAGAGTTCATTATTCTTAATTGAAAATTCTACTATTATATTTTTGGTATGAAATTCATCTTGTTTGGTTAAGAAAGTCTACTATGTGGTTGAAAATTTAATTATTTGGTTTAAAATTCATCTTTTTTACTTGAAAATTTAACTATTTGGTTTAAAATTCTTGTATTTTGTTGAAAAAAAATTGTATTTGTAGAAAATTAATCTTCTTGATTAAAAATTAATTTGTTTTGGTTGCAGATTCATCATTTTAGTTAAAAATGTATCTCTTTGTTTGAAAATGGAACTTTTGTTGAAAATTCGTCTTCATGGGTTGAAAATTGAACTATTTTGGTAGAAATGTAATCTTTTTTGGTTAACAGTTCAAATGTTTGTTTGAAAATGAATCTGTTTTGGTATTGGTTTTAACTTCTTTGTTAATAATTTGTATTTTTTGATTAAGTTCAACTGTTTTTCATTTTAATTTACATCTTTCTTAGTTGAAAAACTATTATGTTTTTCGTTGAGAATTAATCTTTTTTGGTTGAAAGTAAAAAATTAATTTTTTGTTGAAGATTCGTCACTTTAGTCAAAAGTTCATGTCTTGGGTTAAAAATGTAAATATTTTGTGAAAATTGCGTTTTTTTTTGTTGCAATTTAATTTTCAATATAACGTTTTTGTTGAAAATTCTTCTCTTTTGGTAGAAAATTTATCTTCTTAGTTAAGCAGTACTTTTTTTATGATTCATCATTTTTTTCAAAAATTAAAGTCATTGGTTGAAAATTGAAATACTTTGTAAACAACTAGTTTTTTGTTTGTTTGTGAATTAGCTTTTATGACTGCAAATCTAACTATTACATTGTTTTTAAACTCGATAGTTTGAATTAAAAATTGATTTTTTCTAGATGAAAATTCAACTGTGTGGTTAAAAAATCATGAGTTTTGTTGGAGATTCGTCTGTTTTGGTAAAAAATTCATCGTCTTGGTTAAAAATTCATCCGTTTTGGTTATAAATGCAACTCTTTGGTTGAAAATTGATTTGTTTTGTTTGAGGATTCAACTATTTTGTAGAAAATTAGTATTTTTGGTTGAATTCAACTGCTTACTATTTAATTTTATATCAGTCTTAGTTGAAATTTCAACTATTACATTTTTTGTTTAGAATTCATCTTTTGTAGTTGAATCAAATTCAATTATTTGGTTGAAAGTAGAACTGCTTTGTGAAAAATTCATTTTTCTTTTGGTTGAAGATTCACAATTTTAGTTTCAAATTCAACTACTTGGTTGTAAATTAATATATTTGTTAAAAATTCTAATTTTTGGGTTTCAAATCCAACTGTTTCGTATAAAAGACCTCTTTTTGACTTGAAAATTCGACACTTTGGTAGAAAATTCATGTATCTTGTTGAAAATTCGACTTTTTTGGGAGGAAATTATTTTATTTGGTGGAAAAATCATATTTTGTTTGAAAAATTAACTATTAATTAAAAATTCATTGATTTGTAAAAATATTTTTGTTTGTTAAAAATTAATTTTTTTATGTGAAAATTCAACTATTCCATTTTTGGTTGAAAATTTATCCTTCATAAATTTAAAATTCAACTATTCGTTAGAAAATTCATGTACTTTGTTGAAAATTCGTCTTTTTGAGTACTATTTTCTTTAAAATTTAACTATGTTGTTAAGGTCATCATTTTTAGTGGAAAATTCACCTGTTTTAATGAAAATTCGACCTTTCGAATTAAAAATTTATCTTTTATAGTAGAAAAAGTAAACTTTTTTGTTGAAAATTCAACTTTCTTCTCAAAAATTTGTCCTTTTGCTTTCACTGTTAGAAAAAGACGTCCCGGACTTCATATGCAATATAAACAAATGACTTTACACACATGTAAATGGAATTTAATATAAATGTGTATATTGAATGTAATATAAATTTTATTATTTTAATATGTCATGCATATTAAATCTAACATAAATTTATTAATAATAATATATACACTGAAAAAAATGTTTGGAACCAAATAAATGCATTTACATAGCTTGAATCCTATTTTCTCAGCATCCAGAAAATATTCTTTCACAGTAGTAATTTCTATTTAAACCAGACACATAGCTTTTATTGATCTAAAGAAATGAATTCTTTGGCTGTATTTTCTTGATTTAAATAAATATTTCGTACATTCAAGGAAATGATTTTCTTGACTCAAAAGGTGTACATTCATTGAAATCTGATTATTCCTTCAAAGGTATATTTATTTTAATGATTTTTTAATAAAATTGACGTATTTGACAATGCGCAATTGTACCTCAGAATCTATTGCTTAGAAAATTTTGAAACTAGTAAATTAATTATATCCACATTAGAATCCTTGGTTCGAGACGAATTGATTGACCTATAATATTAATACATTTTATTAAAAAGCAAGTAACTTATGGTCATTTATATTATATGATAAATTGATTTTTATAGTAAAAATATTCTCATTCTCATAATTTAAAGTTGATGCGAGAATAGAAAAGATGTGTTGATTTTAGACGAATCGATTGAACTATAATATTAATACATTTTACTAAAGAGTAAGGAAGCTATGGTAATGCATAATATTTGTAATAACGGTCTTTTATAGTTAAACTTTTTTCATTTGCATAATTCCAAAATTGATACAAGAACGGAAAAGATTCCTCGATTTGAGGCAAATCGATCGACCTATATTATTAATACACTTTATTCAAGTGTAAGGAAGTTATTACTCATTTATAATATTTGAAAAATCTGTTTTAAACAGAAAATTTTTTTTCATCGACATAATTTAAAGTTAGGGATCAATAGAAAAGACTTTTTGATCATAAATTTTCAAATAAAATCATTCTGAAAATTTTTGTAAAAAATTATAAACCTGGGAATGGGACAGGGTGCGACAGAACTTCCCCCTTCCCTTTTTCAGCTCGAAAAATTAGCATTTTAAATACAAAATTTGATTTGTCTCACTTGTGATTGTACTTAAAAAATTTGTTGTAATATTTTGTAATTTTGTATTTTTTGTAAATTGCTATTTTTAAATTGATCAAAATGTAAACTTTAGTTTGTCTATTATTTAAAAAATCACTAATGCTTCCTCTATGAGGAAGCAAATACATTTACTAACGGGAAGGAAAGTGCTCGTGAAATGAGCACCATATAATTATAAATGCAAACAAAGTGGAAACATCCGAGACTGAATTTACAATTAGTTTACTATTGAATTATAAAATATCTTGAATAATCAAATTAGTAATTTTTTACTTATCTCTAGTGACCTACTTTTCGCTAATCAGATCTGAAAAAATTTCACTAGTAATTAGTTAAGTTTTAACAAATTTGATTCAGAGAAGCAATAAAGTATCTTTTGCGTAATAAAAAAGCTATAAAATGAAAAAAAAACTTTTTTAGATACTCAAGTTCAGCCTCATTCAAGTTGATGCTTATTCGAAGCGAATAATGTTTGCAAGGTTTGAAAATAATTCCAAGTTTCTATGGAAAATATGGAAAATATACAACTGAAAATATTCTGAAAATCGAAAACAGAACTCTGTGAAAAAGTAGGACTTGAAGACCCTGAATATGTATAATTAATTTCGAGTTCATTGTTCCAATATAATTAAAGAGTCTGAAAATATCTCATTTTTCCTAAGTTCGTTCAAACAATCAGAAGGCAATGTCTTTCATTTGAGGCAGGCTACGTCACGTTTAGAATTTCACAATGTGACCTTCTTATTATGTCAATAGAGTTTAGAATGTAACTTCATCGCGTCGCTTTATTAAACTTTTTTATTTTTGACCTGAATGATTTTTTATGACCTAATTAAAAGTCTAGAAGATTTCCTCTTAAAAATCGCTATTTTTTAACAATACTTCACGGAGAGAAGTTTTCTTTCGATCGGAAGATTTCTTTCTAGTTTCCAGATATCTAACCTCAATATAGATAATGTACATATTTTATGTTTTTTGAGTAATAGATGCTGTCCTACAACTATGCAAATATGTAAATTTGTTGTTGAGATATTTTAAATTTGTAGTATTCAGTATATTGAATAATTTGAAATTTTAAACTCTTTAAATATGCAAGGATTTTCAATTTAAAGTGTTTGATAATTTTAGATTGAAATATTTTAAATATCTTTAGTTACAAATTGAAATCGAAATGTATTGTTTCAAAAACTATCTAAAAGTGTCCCTCTTTCAAGTTTTATTTATTTTTTAATAATTTGACACCCCCACAAATTATTCCTTTTGGTAAGAAAATAACACCTGATTTTTGTCAAGATTAATTTTGTTCAAAGTGCCTGTTTCTGAATAAATTAACTCTATTATTATTGCTGATTTCGTTCTGTTCTCATGGGTTGTGTTTTGTATAGACAAATATTTAACTGTGATTTTTTTTCTTCATTTTCATAAAACAATAATTAAAGGTCTATTAAAGGGCTATCAAAGGTCTATTAAATGAACATTCGTCTTTTTGGAACGAAAATTCATCATCTTTAGAATGAAAATTCATCTTCTTTGGTAGAAAAGTTTTGGATTGAAAATTCAACTCTTTTCTGAAATTTTCGTCTTTTGGGCTTTAAGATTCGACAAGATTCGACTATTCAGTTAAAAATGCAACAATTTGTGGTTGAAATTTATTTACTTTTGTTTGAAAATTCGTCTCTTTAGGTTTAAAGTTCAACTATTTGGTTCTAAATGCAACTGTCTGGTCTAACATTAATTTCTTTCTTTGTTGAAAATTCAACTATTTGGATGAAAAATCAACTTTCTTGTTTGAAAATTCATGTTTTCGGGTTTAAAAGTCAACTTTTTTTCTATACATTCGATCTTTTAGCTTGAAAACTCAACTCTTTCCTTGAAAATGTATCTCTTTTGGTAGAAAATCAATCTTTTTTGTTTGAAAATTTAACTATTTTGTTGAAAACGCAATATATTTCGATTTGAAATCTTCATCGTTTCATATTTAATTCAATATGGTACATATACATTAATTTTATTTCAATGACTTAATTCCCCTATTATTCCTCTATTTTCGTAAAATACCACCCGATTTCCCCTGTTTTGAGAGCATTTTCGACTGTGAAGTCACTTAAAATATTATGCTTGTATGTTTTGTGTTCTATTTTACACGTTTTTCAAATTAAATCGAAGAAAATATTTTCACTTGAAAAAGGGTGGGGGGATTCGTATTTGCGACGTCACCCTAGAGTTCAGGCTTTGTGTGATGATCTGTGACGAACAAGGGGAGGGCTAGGAAAAGTTTTCAAAATAGTGTGACGTAGTTTTTGAACTGCCCTTTTTCTGTTCATGTATCAATCTTCAAATTACGTTTTTTCAAGTATTATAAATGACAATAACTTTCTCATTCTTCAATAAAATGTATTAATATTATAGGTAAATTGATTCGTCTCGAACCAAGGAAGCTTTTCTATATTCTTGTATCAATTTTGAATGATGTAAATTGAACAAATTTTACATACACGTGTCCACACACGCACATATATCCGGGCAATTGCTTAGAACATTGTCTTAAATATTTTTAAATTGAGAAACGCTTAATTACGTGAATTAAATTTTGTTTCGAAATTTTTGCAAAGCTTCCTCTATGAGGAAGCAAAAATGTTAATTTTGTTGTTCAATAAAAAAAATTGTATATCAAAAATCCAAACGCACAAATCTTTTTGAAATTTAAGAATATTTCATTTTAAAAAAGTCTAAGCTAATTAAGTAGTGTAGAGTAAAAATTTGTTTGTGCATAATTGACGTTAAGTCTTTTAAGTGCGAAGGGGGTTCAAGGATTTTTCTATGCTGTCTTTCTTGATTATTTATTGCTATTTCTTGCATACATTTTGACTTATGTGAGTGAAAAAAGTTTTTCTATAAAAACCTCATTTTTTAAATATAATAAAGTGTTAAAAGAATG
>CAKNWW010077452.1:0-10198 GCA_932074435.1 Andricus kollari
GGAAGAGTGTCCACTAATTACTGCTGAAGAAGTGAAGAACGTTATCGTTAGAACTAAAAACTTTTCAGCACCAGGGCCAGATAAAATCAACAACTTTTGGTGGAAGAAGTTCAGTTCTACGCAGCAGCATCTAACTCGTATATTTACTACTTTCTTAAACGGAGAACAACCCAATCCGCAGTGGCAGCTACAAGCTATTCACTGGCATCATCAATGAGAGGCAGGTTGCAGGGAGAACCTGTTAATAGACAGGTGCATTACCCAAGACTCGACCAGGTATCGGCGCAATCTGTCTATGGCTTGGATTGACTACCGTAAGGCATTGGATATCACGAACCATGTGCTACTTATTAAGCTCCTTGAGTGCCTGGAAGTGCATTCAAAAATAGTGAGATGCATAAAAGAGCGTATGCTCTTGTGGCTTGCTCTAAGTCCGATACTTTTCTGCATCTCCCTTTTGACTTTATCTATTGTCCTCCGAGGCAAAAGCTCTGGATACATATGTGGCCTGCCGAACAGAAGAGAATATACGGTCAACCACCTTTTATACATGGACGATCTTAAACTCTTTGCTTCCTCGAAAGAGTATCTTAACATCATTGTGAAGGCGGTGAATAGGTACTCTGAAGCGATTGGCATGAGCTTTGGACTGGACAAGTGTGCCTGCGTCCACCTACACCAAGGTCGACTAGAAACTACACCATCGAGTGACGATCGGGATGTTCAACTCAAAAGCGGAAATACCATTCAACATCTTGGTAATGGAGAAACATATACATATCTTGGAATACCGCAAGCGGAAACCCAAAATATGCATGTGTTAAAAACGGCCCTTGTAAAAAGGTATCGCCAAATTCTCAGAAAAATTTGGGCTTCCGAATTATCTGGAAAGAATAAGATCCAGGCGACCAATATGCTGGCTGTTCCTCTATACTGCTCTACAAATTTGGCGCAGTAAAATGGAACGTCGATGAGTTGAAGCAACTTGACCGAAGCACACGCAAGATGATGACAATCCATCGAAGTCATCATCCTAGATCTTCCGTACTTTGCATATACCTACCTCGAGATAAAGGGTGTAGAGGCTTGCTAAGCTTGGAGTGTCTTCATCGAAGAACGGTTCTGGCTACAGCCTGCTCAGTTCTAAATAGTGCAGATTCTCTTATGCGACTCGTACATCAACATGAAGTCGTCAATGTTGCGGCGTTTCTATACCGTGCCGCAGATAGGGCCGCAGAGGAGCTTGGCCTCCTATTTGATTCCAGCGATACTACATGTGGCCTAGCATCACTTACACCTTCGGTGCTCAAAAGTCGTGTACAGGAAGCAGAACATACGCTTTTACTAAGAGAACATGTTGACAAGCCCCTTCATGGTAAATTCTACGGCATCATACGTAGAGAAGAGCTCTCGATGGGTCTCTCCAACATGTTTCTCAAGTCTGCTGGATTGAGATCGGAGACTGAGGGATTTCTTTTTGCCTGTCAAGACGGCGTTATAGACACCTTAGTTTACCGCGAGCGCATAATAAATATACCTGTAGGCGATACTAACTGCCGAGCGTATAAGCAAAAGTCAGAAACACTTGGGCATGTTCTCAGTGGATTCTTAAAGTATGCAGGTTACGGGTACATCAAGAGACACAATGCTATATTACCATCTTAGGCACTTCTATGGTGTTGATCTTGCCCGTCTTGCCATACGCCCAGGGGGAACTCGAGTCCGTTGTGGAGAATTATCAGTGTAAGATCTACTGGAATTTCTCATTCTCCACCAGTCAACGTATCAGTGCTACGAAGCCTGATATTTTCCTCTAAGATCTGAAGACCAAGATCATTTACGTGATTGAATTCTCGGCACCAGTCGATGGTAATATCACGGCAAAGGAGAAAGAAAAACGGGCGAAATATCAAGCACTTCTTTTCGAGCTGAGCAAGCTGTACCAAGGCTACAAAGTCCATCTTGTAGTTCTCATAATCGGCTGTCTTGGAGGTATGAAAGCTTCATTTCTTAGCCAACTCAACAAGATTCCGGCTTGTCAGCGTCAGGCTCATTTCATCGCAAACCAGATGCAAAAGTTGTTCTTCTGGGATCACTTCATCTGTCCCGTCAACACTGTTAATCATAACATTCTATAAAGATTTGTAGCTCTAAAAAAGTATCCAGAGGTGAAACCTTCATCTCCAACTGTCCCGTCTGCCGCGTAAGGTCATCCGCGACTAGAGACCTGACTCCAAGGAACAGTGTTGAACGATGTTCTCGTGTAAATTTCCCGCTCTTGCTTACCTTCTATGAGATAAGGAGCAGAAGTGGATGACGTAAACGTTCCAGTTGCGTCGGGATTGGTTGATTTAAGGAACCATGATCATAGCTTCCGGAGCCTAAAACTTCTCATGATAATAATACGAATAAATACATCCGATGTTCCTAGAACGCGCATATTACGCAATATGATGTTCAGGCGGTCTCGGCTTATTGGCCAGTTGAAAAAGTCGCGGTCCGTTAGTCTTTGTTGGCGTCAGTGTTTTTGTTGGCGTTCGTTAATGTGCCAGCTAAAAATCTATATTATAGAATCAAAAAACGACGCAAATATTTCGCAGAATAGTGAGTTTTGTGGCATGTCGGCGATAGGTGGAAATGCCAGCCGTCAGGGAGGTTAGTACATTTTACTGCAACTGCATACGACTTTTTAAGCAAAATCTCCGAAACGTAAAAGTACGTTACAAAGGTTTCGATAGTAATATTTTTCAAGTGTAGAATGTATTTGCGCAATTCTGCTACTTGATCGTTTTATCGGCTGAGGACCCTTCAGTTTCACGAAATACAAGCACCTGTCCGAAATTTGAGGTTATATTACCACTAACCAGACATTTAGGATATTTTATTTTATTTCGTGAAACTGAATGGTCGTGAATCGACAGAAGAATGGAACATGATTGATTACTCACTGACGCGAAGGAGAATGTACCGGGACCGTGGTGGGAGTTGCCGGAAATGCGCAAACGGAAATGACGGTCTATAGCCAACGGGAAATAAAGGTGACAGGAAATAAGAGATGCAGAAATATGTGAGTTTCTACTGTATTTTGATCGTAAAAATATTCTCATTGACATAATTTAAAGTTGATGATAGAATAGAAAAGATTCGTTAAATTGAAAAATCTGTTTTAAACAGAAAACTTTTTTTAATAATAAGAATAGAAAAGGTTTCTTGGTTTAAAAAGTTTTGATTGACCTATTTAGATTTTCTTATTTTAACTTCTTCTATGAGAAAGAAAGTATATTTGCTAATTAATTATAATGAGGAAGCAAAGTGCTCATCAAATAAGCACCATAAAATTGTAAGTACAAACAAATTGGAAACACCCGAGATGAATAACAATCTTTTGAAATACTTGACAAAATTAAAAATAAATAATTAAAATTAAATGAATTAAAATTAAAGTAACACTTTTTCCCCTATTCCACTCTTTACCCCTTTCTACAGAATTCATCTATTTTACCTGTTATCAAGAAACTTCCCCTTTTTTTCATTTTTTCGTTTAAATACGAACTGAATTAATAGAACTCAATAAGAAAATTCAAAAATTTTGGTTGAAAGTTAATTATTTTTAATTCAAAAGTCTACTATTTATTTTTAATTGAGAATTCATCGATTTTGGTTAAAAATTCTGCTATATCGTTGAAGACTTAGCTAATTTGTTGCGAGTTCGATTTTTTTGCTAGAAACTATTTTTTAACTGAAAATTTAACTATTATATTTTTGGTTGAAAATTGATCGGTTTTAGTTGAAAATTCGCCTATTATATTTTTCATTGAGAATTCATCTTTTATGAATGAAAATTCAACTACTTGTCTGAAAGTTCAACTCCATTGTTAAAAATTATGTTATTAGTTGAAGATCCATTTCTTTGGTTGGCATTTTTTTGTAATTGGAACATTCATTTTTTTAATTGAAAATTTATATATTTTGTTACAAATTCGTCTTTTTTGGCAGCAAATGAATCTTCTCGTTTAACCCTCAAACGGCACACTATTGCGAATTCGCACCGGAAAATTTTTTATTTTGCTGGCATTTACGCAGGCACAACTGCAGCGGCTTATCCCCACTATAATAAATATACATGTGAAATATGCGTAATATATGCTAGATGATTATTATATGGACAATATGTAAAATATTTCATATTAGCATTGCAAAAAAAACTGTTTGGTTGAAAATGCAGCTGCTTTTGGTTGAAGTTTTATCTTTTTTGTTTAAAAATTCGACCACTTCGTTGAAAATTCATCTTTGCTTGTACTGAACAAATTACACTAGTCGAAAATTAAAAATTAAAAATTTACGATGCATAATATCACTAAATCAGTAAGAAATATATTGTGCGGGGAAAAACTAAATACCAGGGCTTGTTTTTAAGAGTGGAAAGGCGTTCACTTCCTCCCTAATCAAACCTAAGACAGCATCCGTTGCAGCAGAAGGAATTGAAACAAATCACCAGGCAGTTTCCGTAGTATAATCAATTAATCATGTTGGAAATAAGGTAAAATAATCGTCCGGGTTAATCTTCATTACGCGACTATAAATAAGTGCAATTGCGTATGAAGTGCTTCATAATCATTATAACATTTTATTCAGTGTTCTCTGTTAATTAATTCAAATTTATTATGCGTTAACTTTTTTTTTTAATTTTAATTTATCAAAAGATGATACTCACGAAAAAAAATTACGAAATAGCATCTATTTAATAATATTGGATTTTTAATTCATTAAAAATGTCATTAATTAATTGGGAATGCGAGAAAACAGATTGTTCAATTTTATCGGTTCAGCAAATTTGGATTGTTTAATTTTTAATTCTAAAAACTTGAGATTGTTCAAATTGAAATTCCAAAAAATAACTATAATTCTTTTCCAAAAGAGAAATATATCTTCCAAGTTCGAAGGAGTTTCGAGAATTCAAAATCTATTAAAAGAAGATAAATCGAAAAAATAAAGGATTCGCTATTTTAATTTTCTACAACAATTACTAATTATTCATGTAAATTATTTATATTAATAATTAAATCTTTTTTAAGCTTTAAGGGCATGTGATACTTCAATCGGGGTCAGTTCCCCCGGGTTTTTGTCCACAAAACTTAAAATTTGTAAAAACTGAATTCGGAGATGCTATAAAATAGAATAACGGACGTCCCCGAACTCTTTTTTAAGGGATAAAAGCAAAAAAAAAATATATTCTGCTAAATACAATTTTTCTGTATATGTACTATTTGGGGGTTAGGATTGGTTGTCAAGTCTCTGTCATTCCGATAATGTTGGTATCTGTTGTACCGAGTGGCATAGAGGGCGTCCTAACGAGCATAAATTAAATTATTTATGAAATATATTTTTTGGATTGCCTACAAAAAAGCTTAGTTCCGGGACATTAGTTACTATGTTTTATTACTTGTCCTAAGTTTTCGACCAAAAATATCGTGTAGTTTGGAAGTAAAGCTGCGGGGAGAATTGTAACACACATAACCTCAAAATACACACATATTAATCAAATTTAGCAAAATGAATTTTTTTTTAATTATTCCACAACAGAAGAGCTCGGGGACGTCCGTTGGCATGTTCGCTATCATCCCCCAAATTTTGAAGGAAAAATCTTTATTATTGTAGGAAAAAGGCCGGGGGAACCTAACACTGCTAAAATCGATCATTGTTTATGTATCACATGCCCTTAATGCAGTACAGTCCGGCATATAGTGAATATTTTTTCAATGAATTGAATTGAGCAAATCGTGTCACACGGAATAGTACAGTGTATAACGAGTGGGGGTATAGTTCCATATTTCGCACGAGTGTGCCATTAGCGTCCACGTGGTGGAATATGGAACTATACCACGCGAGTGGCACTCTCCGTTCGCATTGTGGCATATTGCGCACGCGCCGCGGCACAACGTGTGCAATATGACACAAACCACAATGCGAACGGAAACCCGATGTGCAGTAGGGAATATTCCGTGCATGCGTGATGAAAAAATTTTTTAGTGTAACCAGAAAAATACTTTAAAATCAAATCAATAAAAATAAAAAATAAATCGAAACTTCACGTACAAATTTTCGATTATTAGTCAGAAATTCGGAGGAATGAAATAAGTTTTAACTTCAAGTTTTAAAAAATTACAATTATAATTTGTTTAATTTTAAGGTAAGTTGTTAAATTAATTATAAATTTCAAACCTCTGTCCAATTTAATCCCATTTAATTAGCGCCATGTTTAGAGTTGCAACATTCTTAATTCAACCGTATAATATTTTTGTTTTAATGAGTCAAGTACCTACGTGATTCTTCATTAATAATACTTACAATAAATTCTGCCAGTGGCGGACTCGATACTTCATGTTACCAAGATTTTAAGAAAATATTTTAAATATAAATAAATGTTTAAAAGAAATGGTTTGATTGCATTTTTTGCCCCTTATTAATACATTCTTAACGTTTCTGTAATTTTTTCAATTTAATAAATTCAGAAATTCCGGTATTTTTTCCAATTTGCATTATTGTAGATGTTCTTGGTTAGATTTCACTTCATTTTTAATAAAAATTGTTATTAAATCAAATATTCGTTTCAAACAAATAAAAATATTTAATACTGAACACAATATAATTGGTATTGATATCTATATCATTATTTCAAATATAATTACCAATTTATTTAACAAATTGTTAATTTTTTCATGTAAGTACAGAAAATAGAAAGAGCAAGAAATAAGATTTAAAAATATGTCCCGCTTCATGCTTTTGTAAACAGTTTTTCGATGATAACGTGAAAAACAATATTATGATTGTTTCCTATCATGAAAGACGGATACATAATTCCCTTCAAAACACTTATCTTGAAATTTTAATGCGACGAATCTCGTATTTTTAGCTTCACAGAAATTTCCATTTCACGAGCAAATCCTTGTTATGATTACTCAGAAATCACGTAAGATTTATTCGTGTTCTTGGTCCAGATTTAAAGAGTATGATTTGATCTTGATTTTATAAATTCCAACAAAAATTAGGAAAAATTTACTCGATCTGGCGATGAGTTAAATTCAAGATTTCGATACGATGATTTATCTGCAAAAACCTTGGACTTTGAAGCTACACATTTTTTAAATCGTCCAAGAAAATAACTTTTTCTTAATTGCTTTCAGCCTAAAAAATAATATATTGTCACAATAGATTATCTTTCAACAACAATTGTTATATTTATACAAAAATTGTATAAACAAATACACTTATATTGCAGTTTTTAACAAAGCAAATTTGTTATTCTGTTCTGCAGTCATTTCTTTTCATCTAAAGAATCCTAATACCTTGGATTGCCATTCAACAACGTAATTATTATTGTTTTTAGAAAATCTTATAAATTTTTTGGTACCCGTTAATATAAATAACACATTAATGATTTTTATTTATCGGACGCCACAGACCTCTACGAAATTTAAAATTCAAGCTTCAAAATACGACATCTGGAAATTTTTGAACCAAAAATTCCACTTTTTCCTAACTTTTCCGGCGGTCACACGATATTTATACAAAAAACGTTCTCAATGTTGTGTTTTTTGATGACTCATCACTAATCTTACTGTGTTCCATTTGGTGAAAAAAAATACTTGCATAATTTTATTTTTTAAAGAAGTTTAACTAACGTTCACTTGGAAAGTTACTCTTCACAGAGTTTGAAATATCATAATGTGCTCTTCTGCGAACATAGAATTTGTTTACTCTCAAACGAGTCTCGGTTTCGCTTGATCCACTATGCGTCTAAAAGAATAAATTGTTCAACGTAATATTTTTACCACATAATCTAAAGGCAGTCACACGAGGCAAAATAGCTTTACGCCCTTGATACACACCATACTTTTTGTCCCCCTCCTTGAAAACAAGCATGTGAAGCAGATAGAAGATGTTTGGTGTACTTGACAATTTTAGCTTATGGGTGAAAGGAAGAAATAGCGTACTTTGCAGAAGGAAGACTGTCGGGTCTAGCAATACAATTTTTTCAAAGATAAAGATCAATTCCTCCATATTCTCACTTGCGGGGGACAGTGTATGTGTAGCGGTTGTAAATTTTTATGTAGCGGGCGTAAACTTTCATGTGTAGCAGGCGGAAACTTTCATGTGTAGCGGGCGTAAAGTTTTTGTTGGCCCGGCGACGGAGTGCGCATGAGCAAACGTCACTGGGCTGCGAGCCGCCACTTTACGCCTGCTTTGCTTGCATGCAATGGCGCGTTTTCAAGGGGGGTCGGACAAAATAGTATATTGTGTATCGAGGGCGTAAAAAAGGCTATTCTGATGAGTGTGAATTTGCTGCATGAGCGAAGCGAGGGCAGCAGTCACTGATGAATGAAAACTGTAGGGGAGAGTGGGGTATGGTGCTGCGCTTTGACTTGAATGCCCTATATAAATTGTAATTGAAATGTGATTTTGAAGTGTTTATTTTTTAAGATGAAGCTCACATTATCAGGGAACATATGTTATTCCTCATAACTGCTTTTTAATTACGTCATTATTTGCCATTTAATTAATTGATAGGTGTTGCATTTCGTCTCTAACAGATTGCCACACAAACTGTGCTCCAGAGATTTTTAACACTAATTAAATGTTTTCTTACACTACCGTCGGAAATTGTGCGCACGACTCTTGTGAGCGCTATTAAAAATCACTGCTGACTTTAAACCACGATATTTTGGTGAAAAAAAAGATAGGGCATTTTTTAAAAAACACTTGGAAAGCTTATGAAATTTCACGTCTAGTGGTACCCAAAAAATATGTGTTGACTTTCTGAAAATAATACAGCACGTGAGAAGTTGAAAAATAAAATTCAAGATTTTCTCAAATTTTCTACCTCAACTTCAACTTTTAGCACGACCTAGGGAAATTTTTTCAAAAACCTCAAAATTATAGAACATCGAGCCTGGAATCTTATCTTTAATTTAAGCCAAGAAAACTTAAAAAATCTTCATGGGTACCCGAGATATGACTAAAAATATTCAATCGATTCTGAGCTCAATTACTTACAATTTACACAATTACTGTACAATTGAGCTCAGAATCTATTGAACATTTTTAGTCATATACCCATGAAGATTTTTTAAGTTTTTTTGGCTTAAATTAAAGATAAGATTCCAGGCTCGATGTTCTATAATTTTGAGGTTTTTGAAAAAATTTCCCTAGGTCTTGCTGAAAGTTGAAGTTGAGGTAGAAAATTTGAGAAAATCTTGAATTTTGTTTTTAAACTTCTCACGTGCTGAGAGTCGTGCGCACAATTTCCGACGGTAGTGTACGAAAAAATGTTGAGAAGTAAAATTTTTCATCTGAAATATATGTAAAAATTTTCAAGACCATTTATTAATAAGATGCATAATTTTTGTTTTAATCGTGAAAAATGTTACAGAGAATGTTGAAATTCCATTTTCTGACCAAACTGTATAAGATACGAAAAAATGTTGAAAATGCAAAATTGTTCATCTCAAAAAGACCTATCAATTTTCTATAGAACATATTTCAATAAAACACATCGTTTTTGTTTTAATCGTAAGAAATAGCATTGAAAATAAAAATTACAGTTTTTAAAAATACTGTTATAATAAAAAATTTTTTGAAAAAAAGCTGCGGGAATATTTTAAGCTCCTTCACTTAAGGTTTTTTTTTCAAATTTTTATAAAAATAGGATGAAAGTTCTGTTTTCACATAAATGATGAAACTTTTCTATAATTATTAGTAATGATTATTATCAATATACACTTAAACTGAATGAGAATCTCGATAGCAATCACTTTGATTATTTAAATATTTAAAAAAATTAAATTAAAAAAAATTATTTTACAGCTTAATATTTAAATTATTGAAGTGTCTCGTCGTCCCGAAATTCGGGTTGAGCAGTTAAATATTTTTCATCCCTTTTTCAACTCCCTTGACACTAGACGCAGCCTTAAATTATTATAAGACTAATCATTTTGTTTTCAAACCTGATATAAAAGGAAAAAATAATTACTATACACAAGAATTTCAAATTAATATTATGTCATTCTAATTTTTTAGTTTGGTTTTAACTACAACACTAGTTTTGATTGTTACGTTACTGCTTTGGTATTTGGCAACACGAAAACCAGAAGGATATCCACCAGGTAATAATTATTGACAAATATATTTAGTTTGTACT
>CAKNWW010077454.1:0-10110 GCA_932074435.1 Andricus kollari
AGTTTTAAAAATTATTATGATGCAAGCGTAGAACTTTAAATTATATAATGAAAATACTAATTGGAATGTCTCAAATACGTTTTTGAAGTACCTGTGTACATGAGATTGCAGTCCCATAATGAGAAGCAAGAAAAAAATAAGTTTTATTTGAAGGAATGCGTTTTGAGTGCTAAACGGGGTGGAGGTCTTATAATTGTGATAAGTAACATTATAATAACGACTATCCTGAACACCTAGGGAGCTGGAATTTAAAATCGGGCTAGGGAGAGTAGGAAAAGGGATGAGGTTTGGAAGTACCAAGCATAAGTGCTTCATCGCGCAGCGTACTGAGTTATACCATCATAAATCCAGCACGATCTCGTTAGATCCCGGCAGATTATGCAAAATTAAAATTCCATCAAAACATTTTTATTTGTCACGCGACGCCATGCCCTCACGTATACATAACTCAACGAGAACAGTGAAGTGGTTAAGGGGGTATGCGGTTTCGCAATTAATATAACGACCTCACCAACTCGTAATCACCAAAAGCCTAAATGAATCTTGCTATTCCTACATGTTAATAACGTTATAAGTTCTATATTTCCATACAAAATGTACATGAATCGCGCTGCATAAACTCACATAGATCCTTCATTACCATAATTTTTTATACATTTTTAAGGGCAATGTACAAACTATATATTTGAATGTTTATATGAAGAGAAACCAGATTACATTGGTCTTGATGAATTAATGACGGACTGGCGGCGTGTGGAAGCAAGGGAAAAAGCATTGTCACTTCAAAGTAAATTAAATACAAATGCTAATTTAATGTTATGCAACCATAATACCAGTTACAACCCGCGAGTCCATTCGTACATGTCACATTTGATATAAAAAAATTAGATAGCTTTGAAAGCTTAGTCCTGATGTACTCTCTTAATCTGAATTAGTAGAAAACTACTAATTGGTAGTAGTTTTCTACTAATTCAAATAGTGCCGATTTGTTTACTGGTAATTAGTAAAAATCTACTTTTTCAATGAGTAAGAATAACTGACTTAATGAATTAGTAACTGCTACAACTACATGAATTGGTAAATGTATTGCTGGTTACTATTTTAAACGTTAGTTTCAAGTGTATGAAAAAACTTATTTTACAATAAAAAGAATTTTATTAAAATACATTAATCTATGAATTAAAATAATAATTCAAAGAAATTTCCATTTTACCTTCTTATACTTAAAATGCAGTGCATATTTAGGTAATTCCAAATAGTTCAATTTTGAACTAAAAAATATGTGTTTTCAACCAAAAATGGAATAGTTAAATTTTCAGTTAATGAATTAATTTTTCAAAAAAAAAAAGAAACAACAAATTTGAAACTAAAATGATGAATCTTCAACTGAAATAGATGAATTCTGATCCAAAAGGATGCTTTTTTAACAAAAGAATAACTTTCAACCAAGTAGATTTTATCTTCAATTTAAAAGATGAAATTTCAACTAAAATAATGAATACTTAAATTTTCAACCAAAAAGATAAAGTTTCAAACAAGAAAATTAATTTTTATACAAAAAGATTAATTTTCTATAAAAAAGACGATTTTCCAACAAAACACATGAATTTTTAACGAAAAATTTGAATTTTTAACAAAAATATCTGTTTTCAGCATAAAAATTCAATTTTTCAGTTTCAATTTTCAGATAAAAAATTAATTTTTAACCAAGATTATAAATGTTTAACTAAAATGATGAATCATTGACTGGAATAGTTTAATTTTCAACTAAAAATGGTAATTTTTCAACCTGAATTGGATGGATAAATTTTAATCTTTTTATTATGTTCAATTAAAGAGATCAATTTTAACTACAATATTAGAATATTCAATTGGAATAATTACATTTTCAGTTTAGGAAAAAATTGATTTTCTGTTAAAGGAAAAACGAATTTTCAGCAAAATAGCTCACTTTTCAACCAAAGAGATAAATTTTGCAGTTAAAAGATGAATCTTGAACCAACACAAATTAATGTTTAACAAAAGAGTTTGACTGTCAACTCACAAAATTAAATTTTGTATTCCAAAAAAGATGAATTCTTAACGAAAAATTAAGTAGTTGCTATCCCAACCAAAAAATTTAATTTGTAATCACAAACAGTTGAATTTAACAAAAAAAACTACTTTTTAACATGAGTTTAATTTTCAACTTAAAAAGATTTTTCAGACGTCAAGGGAGGGAAACAAATGCAAACAAGCTGTTGAATTTTCAAGAAAAGAGATGAAAATCTCATTTCATTTTCTATCAAAGATTTTATACAATAATAATAATTTTAATATTTTAATTTATGAGGACGCTGTTATTCTACCTGATTTCACGAGTTGGCATTTTGGCCGCACAGAAAAAATAGATGGTGTATTGCAGCGCAGCGGATCCCAATACCGTTTCAGTTTTAAATATTGCATCGTTCATACAGAATCATTCTTAATATAACTATATAAACTTAGAACATAAATTATGAAAACATTATCGTTTCTCAATTAAAACTCAAAAACCAGCAAAAAGTATTTAAAAATTATTAAATTATGTTTCCATAGCAATTCATTGCTACTCATTGAATTAGTAAGTTGGCACTACTAAGCAGATTAGTAGAATACCCTTACTGATTCATTTAGTAACATAAATCTTACCATTTCATTTAATAGAAACTTATAGAATTACTAATTTAACAGTCAGATACAATTCTACTAATTGCATTAGTGAAATTTCTACTAATTCGGATTTATAGAGTAGGCTGCGGAAATAACGGCCACGATCGTTATCGGAAAGATCGAACTCGATGTAAATGGAGGTATATGTATCCGACTAGTCACTTCATATAACATCAGAAGAGAATTGAGTCGAAAAAATTACTTTACTTCCCAATAATCCGAAAAGAAAAAACACTTGACACTGGGATATAATGACTTATTTGAATTGAGAATACTTTGCATTAGATTATGAACTTCAACATTAGAATTTTTAACGTCTGACCTAATTCGACTTTTTTACTAATTCTCCCAGTAAGAGACAACACGAGACGGAGCGACAAAGTTTAGAAACCAGAGCCAGCAATAGTATTACTTTCATAAATGTAGCGCGTTGAACTTACCGTTACACAACAGCGATCAATGGGATTCGAGCGACAGATCCTAAGAAAAGTGACCGCGCGGAACAACAGCGTCAGGAACAAACTCACAAAATTAATAAACCTTATAAGGAATAGTAAGCATTTCTTAATTATAAAACTTATTTTAGATTCAACTAAATCAAATTGAATAGGCTCAAGGAACTATTAACAATTGGTCTGTATTCAGTTATAAAGAAAACCCATTTCTTTACTGCGTTTTAATATAGGAAAATAGTAATAACCTACCGAACTTAGCTAGATTGGACGCAGAATTTAATTAATTTGCAATTGTAAATAAAATTTTGTACGCAAATACGTCCGCCATGTATCCGGATAAATTCCCGACATTTTAAGCACAGGGAAACCCTTAAGGTTGATGAACGCGTGTGCCATAGGCGCACGTGTTATACTTTTTCTTCTAACATGAAAAATACCTTTTTCCGATTGCTTTCGGGACATGACTATACTTCCAATAGATTCAGTATAGGTCCTAGTATCATTTTCTTTTCAAACTCGAAAATAATAATTTTGACGTTGACTTGGAAAAACACGAAAATCACATAAACTAGAACCGGTCATAAGGGCCTTTTTCATGCAGACGCCCACATACAGGATTTTGATATATGGACATCTTGACTGTGTCAAATTCACTCATTTAATAAGGCTTTATTGAATAATAATGGAAACAGAATATAGGATTTCGATACTTATTTTTAGAAACAGGAATGTTAATATTATATTTTCTCTCACCGGATAACTGAGTTCGTTTTTATTAATTTTCTTTACAGTTTTCAACTGGTGGAAAAACAACTGATTGTAGAAAAGATGTTAACAATCCTATAACTATTATTAAAATTTTAAATACAACCATGCGTATTATAATTTAAGAAATTAAGGGAAAAAATATTGACATTACCATCAAGAATAAAAAACATGCTACAGTCGAACTTAGATAAGAAGACACTGGATTGGAACCTTCCAAGGAAAGAGCGGGAGGATGTGTCTTCAATGGTGTTTACGTTGGGGGGCCTGGATTTGAGCCGAAGGTCAGAAATAAAACCTGGCTCAAATACAAGTTCGACTGTAAATTTATTCTTTAATTTATTGCATTAAGTTTAATGATTAACCAATTCATTTGGTTACCCACTCAATTAGTGAAAATTAGATTATCAACAAAATATGCAAAAGTTTACTAAAGACTTAATCGTATATTACCTTTAAATGCTGAATTTTTTGAAATAGCAACAAAAATGATTTAAAATTTCAACAACAAAATTTCTACATAATCTTTTCTCGTTTTGTTTTAATAGACTTATTTTTACTTTTCTTAATCATAAAACAAACTTTACAATTTTTAATCATGTTAATTTTGCATCTTTCGTCTATTTTTTAGCGACTGTGTTAAAAAAAAATCACGTTCAAAAAAATAATGGTATGCTTCTTCGATTCAAAGAGAACTCATGGAAAATGTTTAATACTTGAAAATTAAAAAAAGGTTTTAATTTTCCACACTTTACAAAAAGTAGTTAATTATTCAAACTTTAAACACTTTCAACCCCTCTGTAGTGGCCAAGAGTGATAATATTTTTTTAAATCATGGGTTATACTGATAGAATACCACAACTTTTCCACATACCCGGAAAACATATATAAAAAAATAATATTTTTATTACGTCCTACCCTCTTATATTATTTTACTACTAGAAAAAATAGTACTCTGTGCACGGTTGTTACATGTTTCTTAAAATATAATATAAAATATCATTATTAATCATAAATTGAAATACCTGCCTCTAATTTTATACAATTTTAGTGATGTTTGTACTTGGTAATTCGCCAACATTTTTTGTTTTAAATGTTCATAGTTTAAAAATAATGAAATTTTAAAAATATCATTCAAATATGTCTATTTGAAGATTTAAAATTGAAGATCCTTCAATTCTGAATCTTCCAAATTGAAATAGCTTTGAATGAAAATCATTAAAATTACAGAATTTGAATATGTAAAACTTTAAACTTACATAATCTTTGATTAAAAACTTTCAAAATAAATTTATTTTCAATTTAGATATTTACAATTCGAACTTATACAATTTTCAACAGTTAAAATTGAAATCTCTTCAACTTTAAAGATGTTTAAATAAAAATTCGGAAACTTTATTGATTTTAAAAATCTTTTTGGTGAACATTTTTGGTTGAAAATGCCGAAAATGAATAGTTTCGTCGCGGCGTGCTCGGTATTAATTGGCTCACTGTCGTAATAAACTATGATCTGGATCGCTGTATTGTGGCTTAAATTATTCTGACCATGTTGGAGTGCGTTTTAAGGTAGAAGTTCTAAAATGTAAGGGAACACTTTACCTAATGACATATTGAAAAGTTTGGTATGGAACCTACCCTGAATAGGTGATTCTGTGCATAAAAACATTGACCTAACCAGGTGATCTCGCTTTAGATCTTCTCTGGAGGACGACGAGAGAAGAGAGAGAGAGAGAAAGAGAGAGCAAGGAGAAAAAATATTATCCGTACATGAGATACTGTGCATAAAGAAAAGCTTGTTTTGGTTTCCTGCAATTAATTCTGGTGCATTATACATTTTTACAAAAGGTGCTCTACACAGGACACTAGTGCACTATCAGAGAGTTATGCACAGTCACCAAATTGTGCCTATAAAAGTTCAGTGAAACTAATCCCATTGTGGATGCTGCTAAATGTGTGGGTTATCAAACGGCCTATCACACATCATGTGCGACACGATGGAGAAAATTTAGAAACGAGGCGTTTGTTGTGTGTTGTGGTTCCAGAGCAGGTTTTCCTGCTGATTTAATACAAAGTCGACGATGGATTATGCGGCTATTAGAGATGTGCTCCATTCCAAGTTTGCAAATTTTGAGCTGAAACTGGATGGAGTCATTGACTGTATGACAGAAGTTAAGAATGATATGGAGATATTGAAACAGACCAAAAGGCTATCGAGGGTCCAGTTTGCGAAGTAGAGTCAAGAATCTCAACTTTGGTTCCGAACAAAAACACGTGAGTTCGAGATTCTAACTAATTTAATCTCAAGTATCGGCCCTACTGTCAAGATTAATGAAGTCAATTTTGATAGAGTTGGTAAATCTAGGCAGAATCAGCCGAACCCAAGACCTGTGAAGATTTCAATTCAATTCAACATAATTTATTTTCTGTAATTTGTGATACATACTGAAGTATACTTAGGCTAGCGTTTGGTGTAGGACAGTAACTCAAGTGTTGTCACTGCCCTATGTAAAAACCTAGCTAGATCATGAACGTAGAATAAGTGGCCCTATCTAATTGTGTGTGCTTATTTTACTTTTGCCCAGGCAAGCCTGGTGAATTTTTATTTTCTATTTAATACTTTACAATGTTTAGTGTTTAAACGGAGGGTAGAGTGTCGACGTTGATATGATCCCATTTGATTGAAGTCAAATTCCCGGCGATGTTGCCGTAGTTCGCCTCCCGCTGCTTTTCTAGAAACTTCTGGTGTAGGGTGAATAGCCTCTTATGGGATGGAGGCTCGTCTATAATTTCCCATAGATCTTGGGATGAAAAGGTTGTGAGAAGACCTCTAGCCTGTCTAAAAATCTTCCTGATCGCTACTTCCAATTTTTGATTGATGTCCTGCTGAGTCTATTCGCAACTTGTATACTACCGTATTCTAAGACTGGCCTGATATATGTGTTAATCATCATGCATTTGATTCCTTCGCCCACTTTGCTGTATCTTCCAATGATGGGGTTGAGCGTGATAGCGATTCTCTTGGCTTTGAGGCAAGCTTCATTTACATGTTGTTTCATGGAAAGAGTCCTGTATAGTATGATTCCTAGATATTTGATGCATTTCTGTAGTTTGATTTTCTCATTCCCAACTTGGAGGTGAGTGAATTGGTATTTTTTAGGAGTGAAGATGATGGCTTCTGTCTTCGTGACGTTGCATTTCAGTCCCCAGTTTCTGTAGTATTGAATTAATTCTTCTGCCACACATTCCGCTCTGATTTTGGCGAATGTTGGCTTGCTTGCTTTATTTATTACCAAGAGATCGTCTGCATATTGAGAGATCATTGTGTTTGGGATGTTCTTGACTGAAGGGTCGGCCATGTACAGGTTGAAGATGACCGGGCCGAGAAATGAACCTTGTGGTACCCCGTGCGGGACGTAGTGTGTTCTCCCAATGATGTTGAGATGCTTTCCTGCTACTAAGCGATTTTTCAGGTAACTTTTTATTATTAGGATGATGTTGGCTGGAATTTCTATCTTGTCCATTTTTAAGAATAGCCCTTTATGATTGATGGATTCACTGGCTTTTGTGAGATTTTATTATTATGGACATGATTTTTACTCACGGAATACATTTTTGCAAGTTGGTTGATGCTAGGTATTTCATGTGTGCCTAAACCAAAGAAAAAGGGAGGCGAGAGAATAGTGATAGACAATGGAGAGTTAAAAACGGAGTCGAATTATGGTCACGAGTAGATAATGAATCACATGGTAGCCAAGAAGTCAGTCTGATTACTTCAATGAGAGAACAAAACAGCATGTCAAGGAGTATAAATGTTAATCCCTTAGATTGATTTGGATTAGAATGATATCGGGAATGAGAAGATTATTTATTATAGTGTACTACGTCCCAGTTGATGATGAAAGGAGTGTAGCAAATGATTATTTTTGAGACACTTTAAATGATATTGTCGGTACTTGCGACCACGAGGAAAAACTCAATAAAAAAATCGCCTAAAAAAAGGAAAAACCTCATGTCAATCCTCATTTTATTACGAATGAGTACAATATCATTTGATCGCGATGCGTCCATAACTTTCGATGCAAAGGTGTAGTGAATGTGAAAAAATGTGGTTAGAAGCACCTGTTATAACTTGGTCAACTTTAGACCGTTGTATTTCGTGGAAAAAAGCATGCATTCTTTTGCAAAAAAATAAAAAAAATTCAAAAATATTTACAACTTTGGTGCCGGCAGTAAATAAAATCGAAGGATGCTAATTCAGCTTCTAATCAAGCTGAAAGGTTCTACTGAAGCTTCAAATTTTCAAAAAAAATCAACAAATTCATTGGTATGTTTTTAAATACAGTTAATTACATCAATAACACGCTATTGCATATTATTTTTTTGTGTTTTTTGCTACGGTAGTCGACCTCAATTGCAATGTATACCTTGAAGGGTTTTTTTTCCACTATTGTCAAAGATGGTTGACCCACGCGGCACATTTTACCAGATGTACGAAAGTTAAAGAAAAAAAAAGGACGAAGTATCAAGCAGGACATCGATACCCTGGAATCTGCTGAGAGTATCATCGACTTGTTTTGTGCCTCCAGTCCCCCAACAAACGGAAAACCATAATGTGCGATAGCGTGTTGTTTATGTAATTAACTGTTTGTAAAAACCCACCATTTAATTTGTTATTTTTTTTTGAAATTTTAAAGCCTCAGAAGAGCCTTCCAGCGTGATTAGAAGCTGAGTTACCATCCTTCGCTTTTATTTACTGCCGACACTAAAGTTATATACTCATAAATAAAACTTGAACGTAACTACTCGATTTTTTTCAAAAGAATGCATGTATTTTTCTATGAAATACAACAGTCGAAAGTTGACCAAGTTGCAAAAGCTGTTTTTAACCACGTTTTTGCACTTTCACGTCAAATTTGCATCGGAAGTTATGGACGCATCGCGATCAAATGATATTGTACTTATTCGTAATAAAATAAGGATTAACAAGATGTTTGACCTATTTTCACGCGATTTTTTTTTTGAATGAGTTATGCAATGATTTGTAGTGGGGCCAGGATTTTTGAAACAGGTAGTAGGAGATATGAATAGACGGGTTGGAGTGCAACGCGATGGTACAGACAGCGTACGGACAGAAATGCGAATAGAATTTCGTAGAAAGTTGAACGAAATAAAAATGTAGAGGATGCATGGAAAATATTTCAGGAGATCATGATGAGGAGTGCATTTGAAGTGCACGTTGAAAATCAACGTAAATGATTTTGTCTCGAAAAGGTATTATGGAATTTATTTTGATGAATGTTTTAACATCATTCATACGAATTGATGAATATTTTTCCCATTCTGTAGAAAAATTTAAATTTTTCGTTATTTGCACTAAACAAAATCGGCATGAAGTTGTTCATACAGAGAAGTACAGAGAAAAAATGACCGTGAGGCGACATATGGTCACTCTGAGTTTTATTGTCATATCTGGTGTTAGAGGCACTTACGGTTTAATTATAAATTTCAGTCGCAAAAAACTTGTTATTTAATCAAATCTATTTGTTTTTTAGAATTCTTGTTTGCCTAGGTAGATCCAGTTTGCTTTTGCGAATCGATTGATGTGGAAATCTCATTTTCGTAAGAAATTTGGCATAAGTGTCTTTTTAACTTGTACGGCAGTGCAGTTGTAGGAAGAATGACTTGGCCTGAATGCATGGTTCGGTGGAATGATACAATTCACGTAGCAGTTAATGAGAAGAAGCAAGTGTAGCCAAGAAATTGTAATATTAAATTAAAAAATATCTTTGGAAGAATTGATGCCTCTGATATTAGGGCTATAATGCTGAAACCCATAAAAGCGGTGACGAGTATTTGTCTGAAAGGCTGAGCGAGTTGATGAATATATGTGCAGAATTTGGGAGAATTCCAAATTACTGGAAACAGACGATTATTGTTCCAATATACGAAGGAAAGAATAAAAAATGTAACTACAACAATTGAGGCGCCGGATGCAAAAAGGAGATATAAAATTATTTTGCTGGAGTGAGGAGGCCCCTGGGCACTTGAAAATAAAATTTTTAATTTAAATTTTTTGAATACGCATTCGTATTGAAAATCAAATTACGCATCTTTTTCTCCAAATAGCAAAAGTTGTAGCTTTTTTAGTTTTGGAATTATTTACAAAAAACTGTTTTTTTATCTGATTAAAATATTTCGC
>CAKNWW010077491.1:0-12438 GCA_932074435.1 Andricus kollari
CTTTTGAAAAGTTCCCTGTTCCAATGCAGACTTTTGATTCTTTTCGAAAATTTCCAATTCAAGCTCAAAATTGATTAAAATTTGAACATTTCCTTTTCCAACTAATAATTTGTGCAAATTTGAAAATTCTGTTTCAACACATAATTTATTTAAATTTAAAAATTCCATTTTAACTCAGAATTACAATTCTTTTGAAAAATTCCCGGATCCAATTCAGAATTTTGATTCTTTTTTAAAATTACCCGTTTCAAATCAAAATTAGAATTATTTAAAAAAATCCCCGCTTCCAATACAGAATTTTAATTCTTTTTTGACAATTTCCACTTCTATCTCAGGATTAACATTTTTTTGAAAAACTCCCTGTTCCAATCCAAAATTTTAATTCTTTTTGAAAATTCAGCGATTCGACTCTGAATCAGAATTCCTTTTAAAAATTCTTTGTTCTAGTCCAGAATTTAAATTCTTTTCTTGAATTACCCGTTTCCAATCAAAATTATACTTATTTAAAAAAATTCCCTCTTCCAAATGAGAAGGTTAATTCTTTTCGAAAATTTCCATTTTTAGCTCAGAATTATTATTATTTTGAAAAATTCCCTGTTGTGGTCCAAAGTTTTAATTCTTTTTGCGAATGACCTGCTTCGACTCAAAATTATAATTATTTTAAAGAAATTCTCGCCAAGGACTGGGGCGGACATTGTAAAGAAAGAAGTCAAAAAGACTAAAAAATGTATTGAGTTTGTATTTGTGTTAATATTTTATACTTGAATAAAAAATATAGTTCACTTTATTAATTTTCCTTGTTACAAAATTATTATTATAAACAAAATTATAAGAAATTATAAATTTCAAAAATGGCTCTTAACGGGAAATTGCTCGGGGCCAGGTCGGGTACCGATCAGGCGGCCAGATCGGGTGCCAGATCTGGCTCCGATCGGGCCGTGTGTTTCATCAGCGGTCGGGGCCCAGGTCCGTTTTCCAGATCTGAGCCAGATTTGGCCTCGTCTGGGCCCGGTCTGGGCCATAGCAAAATTTCTACACGGGTAGAGCAGGGTCCATTATCAGAAGTAAAAACATATCAAAAAAAGCTAAAATGGCAATACATAATTCTATATTTGTACCGACTGTACTATACGGTAGCGAGACATGGGCCTGTCAAGAAAAGGACAAGACGCAAAATGTGCGGGAAAACACTGCTGGACAAAGTGAGAAACTAAATAATCCTCAAAGAATAACGACCCTGAATTTAGCTATACATATAGATTTGAAAATTGGGGAATTTATTTAAACAAAAGTAATAGTCCTATTGAAAAACCAAAAACATATCTGGGTTCGTCTCAGCCATATCAAATTAATTAATTTAACATTGTTTATATCCCCTCCACTCTCACTGAATACCAAAAAACGCTTTGAATATGGATTTCCATATTCGGACATACAGCTAGAACGAACTAATAGTCCCATAAAAAATCTCAAGGTATCATTGGATGCGACTCGTCATATCTCTAGGAGATTTTTGAAGCATGAACAAAAATTATTATTTAAAGAATTATATTGTTTTTAATATTTTTAAGTTGTTTAAAAAATAAGTGAACAAAAATTTGTCACAAATGACAACCAGATATCATTTCTCGAATATTAAAGAAAGCAACAAAAAAATTTTAAATGTATAAACTTCCATTTAAACATTTATTTTACCCCCTCCACTCTCACTCGAAAAATCCTTTGAATATGGATTTCCGTCTTCGGATATATAGCTAGAACGAAGTAATAGTCCCAGAAAAAATCTAAGGTAACATTGGATGCGTCTCGGTCTCTTCCAAAGAAACTATTTTTCTCTTTTCCCACTATGATCTTTTATCTAATTAACAACACAACTTATTTTTACTTATTTTTTAAACTAATTAAAAATAATATGAGCAATATAATTGTTTAAAAAATAATTATTTTTTCTTGGACTATTAGTTCGTTCTAGCTATATGTCCGTATATGGAAATCCATATTCAAAGGGTTTTTTGGTATTTAGTGAGAGTGGAGAATGTTAAATTGGTTAATTTGTTACTATTATTGGTTGTTTACAATTGACAATATTATTATCTTTATTTAGTGTTAGTTTACATCATTGTACATTAAACGATCAAAAATGTAAAAAAAATTGTTATAAACATTGCATTTGTTTAAATAATTATTTTTTTGCAGTGCATAAAAAATCTTCTGGGGGTATTTGATTGAAGTATCTAGTAATATGCTTGAAACTTTTTTCGGACAGATACATTTCTTTATATTGAGTTCCCAATTGTTTATACAAAATTAATTGTTTAAAAATCATTTTTTCTGTCTAATTCGAAAATCTCCTAGTGATATGGCTTAGATACTAATGAGCCCGAATTGGGAAGCTCACATAACAACCTTGTAAGGTTCTTCACTTGGGGTGATCGCTAGAGAGATTGATCAGCAACCTGAGTCGGAGCAGTGTTGCGGAACGAACGTGCGATTTAAATAAATAACACGAGAATTCTAGATCCATCTAAAAAACCTATACCACCTGCCTAACATTACTCCTTTCCTCGCCGAAAGAGTCACGCCCACGCTGAAAAGGAAATGGCTTAATTGAATAATAATAATATAATAATTTTTTATTATAGGGTCGAAATTGTACAGTTTAAATGAATTAGGAAAGGTTTCGTTATTTACGGACTCTTTCCGCCTTTTAAGAACGATTCATTTTTTTGTTTTTGCTAATTATCTTATTTATATTGAACTTTTAAATTACCTATTTTCAAATTTTTAAATCTTGACTCTATGGATAACAACTATAGGAATTTTCAACAAAAAAACCAATATTTATCATTCAAAATGAGCTTCTGATAATCATCATTTAAAGCCTTTTCAAGCAAAAAACCGTCATTTTTCAAACTAAAAATATACCACTTCTAAATATTGTTTTGATAACAACATATTTTGAGGCTCATTCTTATATCCTGAATATTGAATTTCTAATTAAATTATATTATGATAAATAATTTATATTTATAATTTAAATATTCAATATTATTTTCAATAATATTGTCTTTGAATAATGATAGGAAACTGCAGTTTTTTCTGTAATTTTTCACTTTTTAACTAGTATTAGGTGATAGTTGGGTCAATTAAACAAACCTTATTGTTTGAACAATTTATTATTGCTGTTGACTATCTTCTCCCATAGTAATGCTAGATAGTTGCGGTTTTATCTGAAATTTTGAATTTTTTATTTACTTTGTACTTAGAGAGAGGTAATAATTAATGCAGTCCACAAACATAATTGTTTAAACATATAATTATTGTTTATAACTATCTTCGCCTATATTAATAGTAGATAGTTACGTTTTCTTTTTTAATTTTTATCTTTTTGTATACTTTTCACTTAGTCAGTTAATAATTAATGCAAGTTAACGAACATAATTATTTGAACGATTAATTATTGTTTATAACTTTCTTCTCTTAGCGTAATGTTGAACAGCTGCCTTTATTCTGAAATTTTCAGTTCCGATGTCACGTTTTAGTTACAAACAAATAATAAATGAACATCAACAAGAATCATTTTTTAAATAGTAGTGTATGATTTTAAAAGTACATTATTTTTACTCTTTTGCTAATATTTCAAAAATATATTAATTTAAACAAAAAGGCTCTCTGACATTAGAGATTAAAACAAAGAATGGAATAATTAGGATTGGGTGGGAAGAATAGTTCTGTAAATGACTTGTAATTTTTTTTTGTTAATTACAAGACAAAGTTTATTGCAAAGCGTCAGGAAATTGCTTCCGGTACTCTGTTACCAAATGTAGTAAATATCGTCACTGATAAGAAAGGAATTAAAGTCAGATATAAATTTTACAAATATATGTTTTATTCCAAAAAACATATTCACAAAAAAGAAGGAGTTTGTTTAAAAATTAATTCTCTCTAATGTTTACTTATTATATGTTCATAACTAAGAAGCCAAAGCAAAGTTAAGAATTTCAGAAAAAAACGCAATTTTCTAGCAACTATCTAAGAGAATGTAGTTATAAGCAATAATAAATTGTTTAAACAATAATTTTTCTAAACTTGCATTAATTATTATCTCACTAAGTGGAAAGTGGACAAAAAGTTAAAAATGTCAGAAAAAACCGCAACTATCAAGCATTAATATAATCGAAGATAGTTATAAAAAATTGTAATTTGTTTAAACAATTCTGTTTGCTAATTTCATTAATTATTACCCTACTCTAAGTAAAAAGTAGACAAAAAGTTTAAATTTTCATAAAGAAATACTACATTCTTTAAATACTTATTTTTGTTAACTTGAATTAATTATAACCTTACTCTAATTGAAAAGTTTAAAATAAGTTGAAAAATTCGGGAAACGGTGACTTTTCAACTCTATTATAAGAAAATATTGCTAAAAAAATAATAAATTTTTTTAACAATTTATTTAAACATCTTATTACCAGTATAAAGTATTAGGATATACTTCTGAAAAGGTCACCCAAGAATATTGACTTCATACTTGGGCTAGGGGTTCCTTTTAGAATTCAGACCCTAGTTGAACGCACTAAAGGGATTTTTGGCGAAGATCAATATAAATCAAGTTATTAATAATTTTGACTTTTTATTCAAATTAATTTTATTCAAAATCTCGAAAAATATTGATTTTGGAAAAAAAAGTTGTTCAAAAAAGTTGTATATCTCATGGAAACACATGTTTTTTATGTTTATACTTTTTTCTAAAATTAATATTATTCGAGAAAAATGACAAAAATGAATTTTCAGATTTTTTGTTGGAAAAGGTTCACATCCACTCACGCCGACCCCCTTTTCCAACGGCCAAAAAAGACCTCGTGTCCTAATCTTGGGCATTTTAAATGCCCCAACGCCCCCTTTTCCAACAAAAAATCTTAAAATTACTTTTTGTCATTTTTCTCGAAAAATACTAATTTTGGAAAAAAAGTATGAATATGAAAATACGTTTTTCGACGAGATCTACAACTGTTATGAACAATATTTTTTTCCAAATCAATATTTTTCAATATTTTGTAAAAAAAAATAATTTTTAATAGAAGTCAAAATTATTAATGACATAACTTCATTTATATTGATCTGCGCCAAAAATCCTTTTAGTTCATTCAACTAGGGTCTAAAAGAAACCCCTAGGGGTTCAAGTCAATATTCTTGGGTGACCTGTTCGGAAGTAGAAGTATTATTTCATGTATTAGGAACCATTTTTATCAAAAACCCCGCATAAAAATCATAATTAGCGCCAAAAACTTGAAAAATCCAATTTTTCACTTATGGGGCTTTTTTTAGGACCCTATAAAACAGACTTATGGGGTTAATATTTAAAAAGTAATTTTTGATTCGTATTCTATGGCTAATTGTGAAGAAAAATGTTAAGTTTCAACTCGATTCACCTAACTGACGATTTTGAATAAAATGTACAAAAGCGTCTTTTTTCTAATGGGAAATACGTCCTGAACTTCATAGGGTTTGCGGAACCTCTAAATATCATTAAAAAAACATTTATTTTTTGTGGATTCGAACAAATTCCCGGAAGATAATATAATATAAAAGACGGTAAATATTTCATCTTTCCCTTTCTTGATCTTCTTTATGATTTTATAAGTATTATTTTATAAAAAAGTAACACTGTCGAATAAACTATTTAATTTTCATTACATTAAATTGAGTTATTTATTTCAATAAATTCACTAATGATGTAGTAAAATTTTCAATGTGTAGTGCCTACACAAATTGCATAATTTATTTTTTAATTATTGAAAAGTGCCAAGTTTCAGATGTAAGTTCATATATTTTCGTTAAAATTAATTATTTTTGGGAAAAATAAGGCAAATTCTGAGACAAGTTTTCGGAAATATTTGAAAATTCTAATAAAAAATACAAACGAAAAATGTATTTTTTCTGTATAAATATACACTGGAATCAAACTACTATTAAAAAGTTACTTAGGGGAAACGATGCTAGAATACTTCACAACAAATTTTTTAATGTTTGTTATATTTAATAGTAAACAACGGAGAATAGTTATTTACGCTATTGGGAGACTCAACTATTCCAGTTCAAAAACTGTCGATAAAATATATTATTTGTGACGTTCCTCAAGGAAAACGCCAACATTGACACTTGGTGAAAAGACCTTTTTTTATTAAAAGGTAAATACTGATAATACATAGTAAATAGTGTCATTTTTTATGAAGTTTGGTAAATATTGGTTAGTAAAACAATGGTATTAGTAGAAATAAATAAGTGATGCATAAATATAACAATTCTGTCAAATAAAATAACTGTCTGCCAACGAAATTACCATACAGATTGTTCTTTGACACTATTTCGTTAAATTTCTTATATTTCGTGATAGAATAAAGTCTATTAACCAAAAAAGAATTTGTCAAATGAAAAACACACAATAGAAGACAAAATATGTGGCTGATACCACTCAAAATCATCGTCAGCGCCACTTCCAGACACTAAAAAGTCTACATCTAATATATCCGCGAAGACAATGCCGGAAAGCTATTTGTATGTATACTTATACACATATATCCTTTATTGGGACAAGCCAACAGTTAAAACCAATTACAGGGTTGTATTCATATGTTTGATAAAGTATTTTACTTCTACTCATAAATATACATTGACCCTAGGACTAGTGAGTAACAACTCTCTGTGAAATTCGAAAGCGATGAATCAAAAATGTACATTTCACCATTTTGACCTCCAATACAAAAATTTCATATTCCTGCGAAGTCTAAAGATTGAAGAATTTACATAAAGTGATTTTTCCTAGGTGACAGATATAGAAGCACTCCAGATCTCGAGTTAATTGTAGGTGTCACTCTGAGCGGAAAGTAACTTAACAATTCAGGACAATCGATTATTCCACTTAATATTTAAAAACCGAATACTAAAAATGACAGATGTCTCTCCTGTAAGGTTAAGACATCGAATCTTTTAGGAAGCGCTTTTGAATTTCTTCAATTGCAGAAATCACATTTTTAGTTCGAGGTTTCCAAATTACAGACGCATATACCAGTTTCGATTTTACAATCGCTTTAAATAGCATCTTCAGGTCACTATTATTGTTCAAATGTTTACAAGATTTTAGTATGAAGCATAATTCTCTATTTTCATAGATAACAATGTATTCCAAGTGGCTACTGAAATTTAGTTGTGGATCTATTCTAACACCTACATCATTCATGAAGTCAATTCAAGTATGAATGTGTTATTTTGGTCATACGGTCCATTAAAATTAATAGTGGATTCAGTTGTCAAGAATCAAGCTTAATTGGTCAATTTCATTAAAAAACCAACGTACGTTTCGATCTTGTTGCAGGCCTTCTTCAAGGTAATACATAACCCAAGTTAACATAATTTACATAGATTTAATACCCTTATATTGAACAAAAAAATTGTGAAGAATATTTTTTAAATAATTTACCTGTAGTGATAATAATTAAATCATCCAAGACGTTTCAATTTTTGGTTATTCAAGTAGGAATCTCTATTATCATCGGAGATGGTAATTTTTCAATCGGTTGAGAAGACCAAACACACATCCTGTGTATAATGGAAATCTACAATATCGATCATAGTTAATTCCTCTAATACAGGCGAATTTTTTGGTCTTTTACAGATTAGATGGAGATATAAATTAAAATTTATTAAAATTCAAATTTTATTCAGAAAAGATACTAATTAGTAGTAGAGATAGATACTAATTTTTTGATATACGCTAATTTAGCAAGGTGTTACACAATCATATTCAAGTAGGAATTAGAGGAATTACCTTGATCGATATTTTAGATTTTCATTATCCACAGGATGTGTGGTTGGTCTTCTCAACCGATTGAAAAATTACCATGTGCAAGAATAATACATCCTTTTAATAATATATGAATAATAATCCTTTTTTTCTGAATAAAATTTGAATTTTGGTTATTTTTCAATAGAAAAAACAAATTTTTTTTTTTGGAGTGAACCAAAATTAGATGTTTATGTTTATGTGTATAAAATTAAAAAGTGTCCTTTGAAACATTTTAAAATTGCAAGCTCAACATTCCGAGGCTCCAATACATTAATTTTACCACATTTTTAATAAATAAAATGAACACAAGGTGTTTTTATATGAAAGGACAAAACATGGACTAACGAAATACATTATGGATAGAGTCATCTTTTCATGAGTAATTAAAAGAGGCGGATATTTAGATAGTGGCCCAAATGGAAAGTGCGTCAAAGTAAATTGAATTTAAAAATTGAAATAACATTTTAATTTTTTATTTTTAAAGTTTATATACAAATTTATTCTCAAATGGTTTGATAAATTTCATTTATATTTAACATTTCGATTTTTAAATTAATTGAATTTTTAATGAATTTATTTATAAAAATTGACTCTAAAATTATTCGTTTGTGAGTATTGTTTTCACGAGCTAAAATTTTGATATTATTAATCTGAAAATCAAAATAATTATTAAATTGCCATGCATGTTGTGACAAACCAGTATTTTGATTGCCTAGTTCACGATCCCGTTTCTGTTCATAAATGCGCGTTATAGTCTCCTGCCAGTCTCACCAATATAAATTTTATTACAGCATTTACAATTTATCATATAAACTATACAAATGAGTTTTCTTTGTTTTATTTATTTTTATTTTCAAAAAAAGGAAATTTATTAAGTGCGTGGTTGTTAGTGAAATAAACATTAATATTGTATTTTTTTATAGAACTCCTAAGACGTTCCGAAAGACCTACAACATATGGTAGCGACACCTTAAGTTCAGATTTATTGTGATTTCCATTCCATTTTGTATTTTTAGATGAATTGTTATAAATTTCATGGATTCTTTCTTTGATGATTTTATTTATTAATTGAAGTGGGTAATTATTTTGCATAAGAGTAATTTTTAGTTGAATTACCTCCTGGAGCTTTTATAATTAATAAATCTAGAAAAGCAATAGAATTACTTATTTCTTTTCCAATAGTGAATTTAATTGAATTTTCTATATGGTTGAAAGTGTTTAGGAGTTCATCTATTTTTTAAGTAGGAACAATTGCTAGAATATCATCCACATACCGTTTTTAAAGAATGGGAGTGAAAGTTAAATCATCCCTTTTTTCTATATCTTCCATTACTAAATTCGAAAAAATAGGGGATAATGGAGAGCCCATAGGACAACCTGAAATTTGTTTAAAAAATGTATTATTAAAAGAGAAAACTGTGCTGTTTAATACTGTTTTAGTGGCAATTAAAAATTCGTTTTTGGAGATTCTTGTTAAATTGTAGTTTGAATTAAATTTTTCTTCAATACAATCTAATGCAAGGTCTAATGGAATATTATCATGCATACATACCACATCAAGTGCAACTATTCCCAACTATTCTTTACAAACGCCTTAGTTTTACCTGAGATTGGTTTTAAACAATCATATATGTATTTTCATAAATTGTCAGTTGGAGAACCTACTAAGCAAACAATCAACTGCCATTTTAAGTCTGGTTTATGGACTTTTGGAAGAGCATATGCTTATGAGACAATACTATTGTGTGTTTTTAATTTGTATGCCATGCTCTCATTTATTAACCTTTTCTTTTCCCATCTAATTACAATATCGTTACGCTTTTGTTCAAGAGTTGGAACAAGACTAGTTTTTATATTTTTGTATAAAGTGTAATTTTTTAATAGATTTTCAATACTTGTTATACTTCTAATCATTTCGATCTGCAGCTACGGTTATATTGACCTTTATCAGCTTTTAATACTACTAAATCTTTATGTTTATCTTGCCATTTTTCAATATGTTCATCAATTTTATTTGTATTATTAAATTTATTTACAAAATTATGATTTGAGATTATTTGAGTTGTAGTTTTTCTAATATTTAATTTTAATTCTTTATTTTCTACATTCTTGATGCAATTTTCAATATTTGCTACGATGTTATTTGTCGGTATTTTATTTACATTAAAAGGAATACCATGTTTATTTCTTAATGCTAAAATTTCTGTAATTCCATTTGGGATTTGTATATTTGATAAATTTTTTTTTCTCAACATTTTCGTAATCTAAAATCTGTATATGTTACTTTTGACTCCCAATTTCTTTTTTGTTAATAATTCAAACTTTCTAATACATTTGTTTCCTTCTTCATATTTTAATTTATTAAGACTTAAGACTTAAGACTTAAGACTTAATTTATTTATCTTGTGGGTTGAAAAAAGTTTGAATTAAAATGTCTTTTACAGTATTTGATAAACGAAATTTTAAATAATTATTTCATTATACTCGAATTGACTTCATTATTGATAACAGATAACAAAGATAATTACCTACATCATTCGTTTGGAAATTCTTTTTACTAGTACATCTTCGAGTTCGTATCAAAACATAATTGGTTACCGCTTGTATCATCAGCAAAGAATATTGAATTATCTGCAAACCATTTTCAAGAGCTAGATTATAGATATAACACAATGGGTTCGACAAAGTGTCCACACATATCTTTACTAGAAAGCTTGAAATGAGATCAGTACCATACGTTAATTTATATGGAAGGATTGTTATCGCTTTTTTATTTCTAATGAGTCATATTTCAGTTCAATACCCATGTAGTCCGATATCTGAACTGTCGGCATAATAGTTCGCACGTGTGTGGATTCAGGTGTTTCATAGATGCTATTTAAATATAAAGGAAATTGGTTTACAATGTCAATTCAGTCAATGCGAAGATGTCGTAAACGAAGAATTCATGAAAAAAATTAACAAGCTTTATTTTTCTATTGAGACCTCTAGTAGTCTTATAAAAAATATTAATTTCAATATTTGCCGATAAAAATATACTAATGTTATCTTCTGAATTCTGAAAGTTGGGTCATACATTCTCACGCAGAGGAACTATGTGTCCCTTTTCTTCGGTTTCGATGTTACGTGCGGCTGTCAATGAGTCCATGTGAAGTGCATATCTACTTCCATCAATTCTGCTTATTGAAGCATCGTAAAATCCTCTTTTATCTGAATGCCCATCAATGCAGTTGGTAGTGTGTTCGTGCAATTTTGATTGGCAAACTTTATGATAATCGTCACTGCCTCTCCTTCCGAGGAGAAAGCCACTTTGATGGGTCTTGGTCTAACCGTCACCTGCTGAATTTTACCCACTCTATAAACGCTTGTGATTGCCGGAGTTTCATCAAGAAGTTTAGAGACAATCATATGGACCTCAGCTTTTAGATTAATCTTCCGCTCTTCTCTAGTTTTCCTTATGACTTCGGCATGCTCGGGGAATCCAAAAATAATTGCGTTATTTTTTCTTCATTTTCTCTCCCTAGATTCTCGAATAGCATTAGATGTAATATTGTTAAATTCTCTTCCGTTATGGGTTAAACCTTTCTTGCACTTGTCTTCCTTGAAGCTCATTTATAGATGTCTCGACACCTGTAAACTGGCTATTCGCTTTTCGACTGCTTGAGTGTTTTTTGACTTTACCTCAACTAAGTGAATATCGTCCCTGAGTTTATTTTGCGCTTTACTAAGGCTACTTACCGTGTAAGTTTGTAAAAAACATCTTGTGCAAAATTGTGTTTATATTTCTCAACCTCTGTAAGTAATGAGCCTATTTGCACACCAGTCATTTTTTTTTACTACATGAGAAACTGCTACGTTAAGAAACTGCGAATATATTGATGACTGGTGGTGTTGAGAAGAGGAAAAGGTGTATAAATATTAATTAAATAATATTTAATGGTTTACTGTAACAATCTATTCATAATACAGCCATATAAATTAAAATGTATAATAATAAAATTAAATGCTTCTAAATAAGCGAAAAGCACCATCCCAATTGTAAAAAGCATCGACAAGGCTTATATGCTCACGAAATGTCGCTTCGACTTGTTGGTTCGCTCTTGTGAGTAATATTCTGTTCACGACACGTTCTTCGTAGTCAAAGAGGATCTTCGAGGTTCGTGAATTTTTATGTAGAAGCATCTTCTAACGTGTCCCTTTTGTATAACTTTAATTTTTGTGTGACGCCATTGATTTTTGCATCAATACAACGTTGTGTTTGTTTAACTCCCCTGATAACAATAGGTGCGGGCGCATATCAGCCGCATGCAATGTTTTTCGGCAAAAACAATTATACTTCACATATTGCAATTTGCAATTGGGGAACTCCATGCCAGATTTCTATCAAGTATTGAGTGTTAGTTTGTCATTGAATCTATTTTGAAAGTTTAAGAAAATGATGCAACTGTTTTACTTATTTGGGCGAGAAAGATTCGTTTGGTAGTGCTAAAAGCTCTACAGTGCATATTGGAATCGTAAATTTAAATTTATAGTAAAGAGAACTTAGCAAATAAAGTAAATATATAATTATCAGCTAAAGTCTATTCAGCAAA
>CAKNWW010077501.1:0-12101 GCA_932074435.1 Andricus kollari
GCTCCAGATCAATCTAAAATATATATACCTTACACCTATATACCTATCTACCCTATACCTATATACCCATCCACATACTACTATTTTCCAACCGAGCAATTCACGCCTACCCCGAAAGGGAAACGGCTTAATGGTATAATTAATTATTTTTGTAAAAGTAATGCTAGTTGTCAGATTTTGAGGTTAGAAAGGTTAATTACCCCAGAATATGTATGGAGTATATTTTTTTAAAATTTAAATGACATTGAGTATTGTATTAGTTTTCTTGAGTTGTAAGTGAAGCTTTCTTTTGTAACAATTCAATGTTATGTGAAAAAACTTTATTCTTAGGTTTCTTGATTATGGCAGAAGCGACACTGCACTGAATTTTGCTTATTCCATTCACTTTCAATTCATGCACCCTCGCCACATGAATGACTGTTAAACTTTTTCCTTATTCAGTCATTCAGGGTGAAAATCGATTGAATTACTTATAGCTTGACATCATGTTTTAATTAAAATATTCATCATCAGTCCGCTTCTTGACATTCGACCGGTAATTTTTAAGGTTATGTTCATAACCAACAACGAAACTATAGCGGCTTTAGCTAGAATGAAAAGACAAATTTTTCACGAAATCTTTTGGAAGGAAAGTTTCCTCTATCATTTTGCTTCGTTTTGAAAAATGTTATATACGTTCTTAAAGCAATCATTTATGAATTTATTATATTTTAAAACGATGCACACATGCTATCTTACGTAAATTTAAAATTTCTATCCCTCGGGGATTTTAGGCTTAGGCCGCCGCGGGCGCTGCCTGTCATATCCGGTAAATATCAAGGTCATGTCCATACTCAATAGTGTGACGTCCCGAGACTATATGAATATTAATTAATTAGCAATAATTAACCGTATTGTATTATATTCATAGTTTGGGCTACACTATAAAATCAATAATGGCTCATCTAATCTTCAAGCAACTGCGTACCGTCCCCAGTTCATAACTCTAGTTTACGACTCGTAATAATATGTAGAATCATAATGGTTAAGCTGCAGTGGATTCCTATACAAATGCTGCTAATATCTAGGTGTAGCTGTAACGACCATTCTAGGAGCACGTGTACTCTGAAAACAAAGCAAGGCTATTTTCAAAAAGACCTCACATTACCATTAATCACATTGACATTTATACACTACGCATCCTTTTTTCAAGGTTCTGCACAAAGCTAATTATTAGAAGAATTCTATGAAATCCGCGCATTAATATCAATAAAAGTGACATAAGATGCTGGTTCTCTATATACTAGACTTAAACCTCCATATACCACTGCAATAAAATTTGCACCTTCTCCCCAAATATTTCATAGGACATCCATGCCTTACACCTCTCACTAACTAGAAAATCTCTTCTACTTGCTCGCCTAACATTACCCTGCTTTTTGTCTCTCTAAACTCAGTCTAATTAGTCAAAGGCCGCCTTGAAGTCCACGAACATTGCTGTAATTGCCCTTTTCTCCCATTTTATCCTTTTATTTATAAAATAATTCAGAACATATATGCTGTCCATCACCCTCATTCCATTTCTAAACTCTATCTGATTTGGTGTCTTTATCTTTTTTTACTCAAATTCTTTCTTCAATCTCTCAAAGAAAAAACAGTTACACATACTGTATACAATGTTGGCATTAGCGTCACTTCCCTATAATCTTTAGCCTCCTATCCATTTCCTTTTTTCACTATGGGTGCCACTACTCCTCCTTTTCATAACACTGGCAGGCCCTCTCGGAATCACATATATACCAGGTACCTTTTCATCTTTCATTATTCCGAACACCTTGACTATTTCTTCCCTTGTTATGTTCTCTTCCTCATCTCCTTTTATACCATATTTTCCTCCTTTCCTAACTTTCCTCTCAACCTCTCCTAACAAATCTATAAAATATGTTTTCTATTCTACCATCCCAATGTCCTGGCTTACTCTGTTCCTTCTTTTTCTCTTACTATTCACTACCTTTCAAATCTCTTTTTCGGTCCTAGCCTTCGACATTCCATTTCGATATTCCTGACCTTTTCCTTAAACTGTTCCTTTCATTCTATTGACCAATCTCCTCTTTCTGCCCTTCTTACCTTTGTTTCCATTTTAGCCATATTGTTATTACTTTTGTCTTCCTCTAATATCACTATTATGGAAAAGTGATCCTCTAGATTCTTGACCTTCCCTCTTATCTGATCGTCTACCTTTACATAATCAATTACCGTTTTCTTGATCTTGCTGAGCTCGTGTATTTTTCTTCCTCACCCCTCTCTATATTTCTGTTTAAGAGAAACCATCCCATCTCCTGCAAGCTCTTTAACAATTTCTTTAGATCCCCATTCAATATATTGCCTTTAGATTTTCTTCTTTGGTCTCGTCCACATTCCCTTCCTCCTCTCACTCCTGTTCCGCATTGAAATCTCCTCCTACTATAAGCCTAATCTCTTATTTAGTTTCTTCCATCAGTTCTTTCACCTCATTTAATTTCTCCTGCATATGACCGTTCACATATACCCCCACTATCTTCCACCTCTCAACACCGATATTTACTTCTGCTACTAATAATCCTTTTTTTTTTCTTCCATCTCTTTCATATTATGCCCTGTTAGACATTCGTTTCTTATTCCCATCGCCATGTCTCCCATTTTTCTGCCCTTTTTATTATTCTTCTTTGTATTTTGAACATTTGTTTGGATTCAATGGAATACAGATTTTCTAAAATAAACATGATTCTGGTTTAATTATCTTGACATGCGTACAGCGTTTGATAACCCTGTCTTGTGTCGGTATAGTTTTTGGGCATCAAAATCATAAGAAAACGTGAATCGATACAAGCCGACTCAATTAAAAATTGAACATTCAAACTTCAATTACTTTTTATCTAGAGTATTAATCTACATAAAACCACTTTATCAGTATACTTTACACTATAGTAGGATTCTCGAAACAGAAATTGCTTTTATTTTACTACAGTTACTTAGATATCGTTAAGGGACATAAATGTGACTTGTTCTGGACATATTTCTATTAACTCAGTAATTTTTGAGTGGAAAAATTCATAAAGTGATACCACTAGGTCGTAAAAGGTGATGAAAAGTTCGACAGTAGATTAATCGATACATCTAAAAAAAGCCTACAAATCTACCATAAAATTTTCGTACTGGTGTAAAAACTGCTGTAAATATAGCTCGAAATCTTATCAGACTTGAAAATCAATTACGAGGATATTTATAATATAATACATGTGCTTCAATCATAAAGAGTACGAAAAGCACTTACTGAAATATGGTAAATACAAGTTATTTATATTTGTGGTACAAAAATTTAATATATGTGTTGCTATTGTATTAAATCTGTAATTCTATTAAACACTTGCCTGAGGGAACTATCTCTGAAATGTTGTCGTTTAGCAATTCCCTCTGTATGACTGCTTTACCTGACTCGCTTTTTTTTGTTTACAACAGGCGCATCTTGATCGCGCCTGCGCGTCTACTTTCGTAAGCAACAAGAATCGGGTGGCCAAAACAGACATCCTGTATGGCTGTATCTATACCAGCAATAAAATAGGGTTAATCTAATCATAAATATCGTTGTACCACCTATTCATTTCTATCAGTGTACTACTCGTAGTACAAAAAGCTGATTATTATTACTACAGCCTTATTGATAAAAATTCGAATATAGAATATGAGCTTTAGATGGAAATTAAGTGCGATTTACTATCTATCGGACATCCAGTAGTATTATAGCAGAGATAAGCAGTAGGTTTCGTACACTCCACATGAATGAGAGCCTCTGGGGTTCTGCTAACGAGCGGTTTTGGCTACAATTACTTTCGTTATTGCATTTTAAACAAAATACTGCCCTTTAGTATCAGATAGACGTTTATTTACTGACTTTTCCCATTCAGTTTGATATTTCTGCTTGAATTCATAAAAATTGTAATGCATACAAAATTAGAAACCAATTGGTACTTTATACATATAGATATTTAAGTATGTCATAAGGACAACCGCAGGATTTCGCTGGGAGTAGGTGCTAATCTGAAAAATTGCACCCGTTCCCAGCGAAATCGCGGTAAAATTTCAGCCGTAACCACGTCTCACGACCGTGAGATAGGTGGTTACAGTCTGCGACGAATTCAATAAGATGATCCGGCAAAAGTCTCGTGAACGCTGAGGACACGGAGCGACCCAAGGACGACAGCCTTCTGCATTTTCCCCGCAAGTGTCTTAGGATTTTCTTGACACGCAGGGATGCTTTTAACGCTATTAACCAGTAAAACCTTGGCACCTCCAAGCGCACCGATGATCAAGACGATTAGCTTAACGGAATAGTCCGGGTACAGCCGTCGCAACTCCCTTATAAGTCCTTTATACCTCTTTGCTCATCCCTGAGATTGAAGTCAAGGCCGAGTGTTTCGGCAGCCTCCTCCGCTGCTTTGTAGAGAAACACCCCTTTGCCCACTTCTTCGTGTTTCCTGACCATTTTAAGAAGAGGGTCTTGTCCATTTGCGACTATGTGTGCTGTACCCAAAATAATCCTGTTGTGAAGAAATTCAAGACTTAGTATTCCGCGACCACCTTGACAACGTGAGTTGTAAAGCCGCGGAACAGACGATTTTAGGTGCATGCTTTTGTTCATGTGCATAACCTTGCGGGACCCGATATCGAGGGATCTGAGCTCCTCCTTCGTCCATTAAACCACTCCAAATGAATAGAGTAATACCGAGACGGCAAGCATGTTCGTCGCAGATACTATGTTCCTCGCCGACAGTTCGGAAGACCAAATCCATCAAATGATACGTTTGTATCTGCATTGGAGAGTATCCTTTATAGATGTCACGTCCTGAATGCAGATCTGTGGCACGCCCAGGTATGTATAGGTCTCTCCAGCGCCAAGGTGTCGTATAGCGCTTCTGTCGACGAGCTCAGGGTCGTCAGGGATCCCATTAAGTTTTCCTTTCTTCAGATAAACCTTGACGCATTTTTCTAACCCGAACTCCATTCCAATTTCTTGAGTGTACTCTTTGACAATGTCTAGAGCTAGAAGTAGTTTCTCTTCATTTTTAGCATAGATCTTAAGATCATCCATGTAAAATACATGAGTGACTTTATGCTTTCGATTTCCAGGTTTGCCGCAGAGGTACCCTTCGGAATGGCGGAGTGCGAAAGATAGTGGCAATAATGTGAGGCAATAGAGGAGCGGGCTCATGCTATCGCCCTGAAACACACCTCTCTGAAAGGTGACACTGTTAGTGATCACACGATGTTTCCCAGATGAGATAGTACACTGGTTTTCCAAAGCGGCATTAATCTCTCTATGCACCTCACGATGTGTGAATGAACCTTTAAGCTTTCCAATAGGCAGATGATAAGTCTATGGGAGGTTGAATCAAAAGCTTTCCGGTAATCAATCCCGGCCATCGATAGGTAACGCTGATAGAATGCTGCGTCCTTACAGACACGTCTATCGATGAGAAGGTTCTCCCGACATCCTGCTACGCCTTTCTTTGAGCCACGTTGTTCGTACATCTCTCGCCACACAGGTCCAATTGTCCGAACAATCCTATCATTTAGGATAGCTGTAAAGATCTTATACAGTGTGTTCAGACAAGTTATTGGCCTGTAATTTTTAGGGTCAGCTAAGTTACCCGTCTTCGGCAGGAGCACTGTGCACCCTTCTACCAACCACTCCGGAATAGGCTCTTCCGACTTTAGATATGAGGTGAAAATGCGGGCCAGATGCTGGTGGGTTGAAGGAAACTTCTTCCACCAGAAGGTCTTGATACCATCTGGTCCCGGAGCTGAATAGTTCTTCATGCCTCTTAATACGTTTTTCACCTCCTCGGGAGTGATAGGTGGGCATTCCTCCTCAGATTTTATGAGGGCATTGCACAGCTCCTCGAAGCTATTTATATTCTTCGAGTGTTCTTTCAGTGGATGCTGGACTTCGTAGACTTCTCTCCAAAATGCCTCGACCTCCTCTGCTGTGGGCGGGTGGTCGACAGTAACTGGAAGGTCTTGGAAGAGTCGAGATGGGTCAGACAAAAACTGTTGATTTTCTCTGACCACCTCTCTCTCTGCTCTAGACTTCTCCTGGCGTTAGATAGTACTCGTATTTTGTCGACAATATGCTGCCTGATGGTCATTAGCTTTGACTTGCTAAGCGTGTGATGACAGATCCGTAGCTCGCGCGCGAACTGTTGAACCTTGGCAGTGAAAGTTCTGCCAGATGTTATGTCGTCAATCACACACTGAATGCGGGACGCGTACTGTCTGGCCCAGCCTATCTTTGTGTTGAGTTGATGCATTCGTCTTTTGGTCTTATGATCAACCGTCGTTTTTGTTTTACGCTTTGCATCTGCTAAAGCTCTCGGTGCATTATACACACTACAATTAATAGTCTAGAGGTCAAGTTCTTCGGAAAAATCTCCACGAAGCTCGTCATCCAGTTCAGCCAGATCTTTGGGCTTAAGAGAAACCTGAATGTTGATGTTTCTCCGGGTATTGAAGCGTCGCTCTTCCTGTATTGGATGTCTGCTCGCGGTTGGTCTCAGTGTGCATCATAGCACTCCAGTAGGTCGTCCCTGAGTCGATCCGTCCACTTAAAAGTAACGAGATTCTGCCGGTCAATCGCATTGACCTCGTCTGGATGGGCTCCCCCAACTGTAGGATAGTCGGCATTGTTGTCCGACCCATTTTCGGGAGCACTGCGCGTTCGATTGTTTTGAGCCGCACTTGCTACAACTATGTTTGGTGTTATCATTGTTGTTCCCAGGTGCCATTTAGCTTTCGGCACGGTTATCACGCCTCCGCTTAGGGGTTATTCCTTCGGGACCATCCCTGGGCAATTCTGCTTATGAATTATTGTAACCATATTCAGCAGAAACCCTTGGTACAGGTACCCTCTATCCGCAACCCGAGGACGCGTTCGGTGGCTTTGCCATAGGCCCTTCGGTTCAATTCCTCAGGAATCAAAACCGAAAAAAAAAAAATATATATATATATATTTGTTTCTCAGCTGCCTAATGCTTCTATGTTTTCCATTTGGTGTAAAAATTGTTTTTCAATTTTATTATGGAATAAAAAAATGTTTAACCGTGATTCAAGGCTTTTAAACGCTAAAAAGGATTAAATATTGTGTTTGTGTGACAGATTAGACAATTTATTGTAGGCACGTGCGTAAAGCAAACTATAATTCTTTAAACTCATAGAGAGGGTGTATTTTTTACATTCAAGGGTAGTATTATGAACAAAATTAGAGTCAAATTATTATCAGTCATGCCCGTCATCATTTTATTATTATAATTATTTCTTTCACGTAAGTCTTTTGTCATTTATTTGAAAAAAATCCTATTTTGCGTTGAAAGGCCTAAGAAACGGGTTACACATTGTTTAACTTATGAATAATTGCAGAATTATTTTTTTCGAATGAAAGAAAAAAGGGGGTGAGATAGCCAACAAACAAACTATTTTATTTGTTTGGGCTATCCTAATGCACTCCAACCACTTTCCACTTGAATATTGAAAATTGAGACAAAAACGCATTAAAGAAAAAGTACTGTCTAGTGTCAGGGAACTTCCCGTACACCTAACACATTTTCAGCTCTTTCGGATTATGGAAAATTCCGTAAAACTAGACAGTGTCTTTAGAAAAAATAATTTTGTCTAAAATTTCTTCTTATTTGGCAATAGTTATAGGCAAAGGCTGTAATTCTTATTTAATCAGTAGCTGATTTTGTTAAAATCCTAAAAATATTCAGCATAACTCTATTTAATTCGTTTATATTTAAATTGAAATTATTTTAGAAGACTTTTCACAAAAATAATGACAATAAATGTTTAAATAAAGGAATTTCAATAAACCTATCACTTTTATTGAATTTCCAAAAGTAAGAACTTCAGGATTAAAATACAAATAAAACAATATATAATAATTTAAATGGAAATTAATTAATTATTTAATCGTAAATAATCTGTCTATATACGGCATCATAACGAAGCTTGGAGTAAATATTGTAAAATGTTTTTCACTATTAAAAAAAAGTATACGTATTGTAATGAATTCTAGAACATAGGATTAGGCTTTACCTATTTTTTCCTGGAACTTTCTCGAATATTCTAGAAAGTTTTAGGAATTTCTGGAAATTTCCAGAATATTTTCGAATGCTTCAAATTGTTGTCAACTATATCGGAATACTCTGGAATATTTTATAATTCTTTAGAATGCTTTGGAATGTCCTAGGTTAGTCCAAATTGCTCTAGAATATTCTGGAAAAGAATGTTTCACAATGTTCTTTGAAAATCTTGAAGCTGTACTACCATGCTATTTGATAATAATCATAGCTCTTCCCCTTACTTTCATAATCAATGATCAATCCATTAAGCCGGGGTGGTAATAATATTTACCCTATAACTTCCCTTGGTACTTTAAAACCTTCATTTGCCACTAGACTCACTAGGAATAAACAACAACTTTAGGAGTTATTAGCAAACATGCAAGCAGATGTTCTATTTTTTCATAAGATAAACTAGTTCCACTACCCTATTGCAAAAATACTTAGTGTAATCAAGATGATGAATGAAAGAAAGAATAAATAACATTTCCTCGAAGAAAGACAATTAGAGATAATAACTTAATAATAAAGATAATAACCTTCATAATCCACTATGAAGAATATCTCTTGTCTGAATTAAAGTGGATCATCAACTGAAATTTTAGGCGTTGATAGTGCTTTCTTGGAGGACGATAAACGAGCGCTGGCAATAAACTTTTCAAGTGAAATAAGTAAGAGAAAGCGTATAAGACTCATAGTGTACGCATGAATCTTCTTTAGAGGTAGACGGCTACAAAAGACAATACTTATCTCAATTTTTTCATCCCCAGAGACCTGTTTTTTCTACGTTCTTCGTTAAGTAAAATTTTCATCCCCGCTTTTTACTTTAGTATTTCAAGCTGTACATTTTTTTAACCTTATTACATCCTATGTATTGCTTGGGGACCTTCCTCTTGTAGAGCTGTAATTACATCCTTGATTATAGTTCGGTAAACAGAAAAGCTATTCACCTTCACAGTTCCAACAAAAACCTCAGACTTATAATGAGCGACGTTTCGAATTGCATAGCTCTTTGCCCTCTTAGTGGCAAAGCGGATTCCTTTTTCCATCAAATGGGTTTGAGGAAAACAACAGCTTTTTTTATGTTCCTCAGAAATAAATATGAAAATTTAGGTCTTGAATGATTTTTTACGAGGAGTTAGATTTGTAAATGTTTTAAAAATGAGTTATATATTTGACTAATTTTTATTCAAATTAAAATATTAAAATAATTTAAATGTACTGATAAAATTTTATTATTTTCTGTTTATGATAATAATTACTTCTTGAGAAAAGTAAATCATATTTTCTGGCTATGTGGTACTGCAAAATAAAAAAATATGATAACTCGAACGACAACTGCAAATGCTCTCGGGAAATTCTTTACCGGAATATATCTGTCAGAAGAGGATAGTTTTCCCGTCCCGTTCCGTGTCCATCGACGATAGGTTTCATCTGCATTTTCCTTTTATTTATTTTCTTCCTTACATTCTCTAGAGATTTCCCTTTTATTTCTCCAACTCTCTTTGCACAAATCTAGAGACTGCTTTGAGGCAATGCGTGTGGCAAAAGGTGGACGTACGCCTTTAAAATATCTACATTCCATCCTAGGGCGTAAAATGTTATTTTGAATTTACTTCTTAACTTTTTTTAAATGCATGTCATGTTGCTGAAAAGTAACATCACAGCTTTTGGAATTTTAAATTTGAATCAATTTTACTTTTGGAATATATAAAAAGTGAGCATTGCCGATTTAAATTTGTTTTCGATTGTTATAACTATATAGAAATATACAAGGATATAAGATACGACCCTGAATTTTACGAAGATATGTTACAAAACCCAAAAAAATGATTTACTTCTTCCGGTTACCCCTTTGCCAGAAACAAAATATGTTTCGAGGTAAATGCTATGGAACTTTACTCATAAATATATTACATATATACCATGCATGGGCTTATACAGTCATGTATGTGACTTAGATACTATTTTAATTATTGGTTATCATTTCTTTCACTAAATAAATAATTCATTTATTTCCAGGCTTTAATATTTCAGAACTCTTATTTGATAATCATTGAAATATAAACAAAATGTTTACATAACCAATTCTTGGTTTAATATATTGAAAGTAGCTTACCCTTATATGACATACGTAATGGCTCGAGAATTATTTCTCCAAATTTTCTTAGGATAAAAAACGTTCTCAATTTTTACAAGTTATAGAAAGGTGTTGAAATCGAAGTTTTTTTACGTCCGGGAATGATAAACACAAATTTTGAGGATTAAGAAAAAAACAAAAATGATCTTTTTCCAATTGTCATTCAAGATGATTCGTTAATAATTAAACCAATTTTGTATTTTGAAGAAATTACACATAGAAGAAAATCTAAAACAGTATCATATACACTACCGTCAGAAATTATGCACACGACTCTTGTGAGCGCTATTAAAAATCACTGCTGACTTCGAACCACGATATTTCTCAAAATAATACAGCACGTGAGAAGTTTAAAAACAAAATTCAAGAGTTTCTCAAATTTTCTACCTCAACTTCAACTTTTAGCACGACCTAGGGATATTTTTTAAAAAACCTCAAAATTATACGACATCGAGCCTGATATCTTATCTTTAATTTAAGCCAAGAAAACTTGAAAAATCTTCATGGTTACACGAGATATGATTAAAAATGTTCAATCGTATCTGAGCTCAATTGTATAGTAATTGTGTCAATTGTGAGTAATTGAGCTCAGATACGATGGAACATTTTTAATCACATCTCGGGCACCCATGAAGATTTTGCCAGTTTTCTTGGCTTAAATTAAAGATAAGCTATCAGGATCGATTTCGTATAATTTTGAAGTTTTTGAAAAAATTTTCCTAGGTCGTTTTAAAAGTCGAAGTTGGTAGTGTATAGGAAACCGTCTAACATTTTATCGCATATTATGAAATAATTGAACATATATGCTTGAATGTATACAGGTTTTAATGGATATTGAGCACTTTAGTACACACTGAAAGAATTTGAATATTTTAAAGCTTTCAACATTTGTAAAGCTTATAATGCGATAGACTTTCTTTTATGAATTAAGCGTCAATAATCATATTCCCTTACTCCTGAAAATGCTAAGCCAATGCGTGATTCATTTTGTCAAAAAACTGGATTTATTATATTTTGAAGGATGTGTTGTGTTTTTGGTCCTTGGTCTTGCAAGTGAATCATCAAAGTTGATTTACTGGGTCATGCAAGATATAAAAGAGGAAATCAGAAAGAATCATATCTTTAGAGTTTTATTTTATTATCGTTACGTGGGCGATAACTTATGTTAGTATGCCATTAATAATAGAATCAACTTTTCAGATCTACCACTGATCTTTGAAAAAGGATATATTGAAACAGATTGGTACCATAAACCGATATATTCCGGCCGAACTTTAAACTGCCTATCAAACCATCAGGAAAAGCATAAGAAAAGAATTATCTTCTCTCTTGTTGATAGAGCAACAAAACTTTCAGAACCTCGCTTCCATGCAAAAAAAATTAGCTTCATTTATGTCATTTTGATCAACAGTAGCTATCCTCATAATTTTATTATGAATAATATAGAAGAAGATTGCTACACGTAGAAAGCTTTTAAAATGTACTAATTAATACTATTGTAGTTATACATTACGACAAAGACCTCTATCATTGAATGATTAGAATGTGTAAGAAATTAAGTATCTCTTTTGCATTTACTATTAAAAGTAAACTTTCTGATATTCTGTTACTACCCGTTAAAGACCAGATATCAAAATTTAAACTAGCTGTGAGTTTCATCTCGAGTCTATCCACTTTCTTTGTATTTATAATTATATGGTGCTCATTTCACGAGCACTTTGTTTCCCATTAGAAAATGTATTTGCTTGCTCATAGAGTAAGCACTAGTGATTTTTTAAATAATAGATAAACTAAAGGTTTCACTTTGCTCAGTTTAAAAATACAAAATT
>CAKNWW010077529.1:0-11189 GCA_932074435.1 Andricus kollari
ACAGGTGAAAGTCGACGCTTGAAAACGGAGGCCGAAAAACCTTGGTTTTTGGTATGTTTTGCCCTCTAACTATTGACAAAATTTTTTTAGGATAAAAGTAGTCATATTGTTGAATTCGGAAGACCTTAGGCTTTCAGTTGCTTTTTAGTAAACAATTCAGAGATTTTTCTTGAGCGAGTTGAAATCAAAAGAAGTGAGGCGTCTCGAATTTTGACCCCGACTTTAGTTATATTTCAAGGGCTTTAAAATTTGACACTATTTGGAAATATACGATTGATAAATTAAACATTTTAAAGAAATATGATTCAAAATCATCTAAACTCAAATTCGAATTCCTCAAGTATACAATTTTTCTGCACCATTCGGTTGGCCCATGAGCGACTTTTTTTTTTTAATTCAAATTTTTATTTTTAAAACATATATCCTTATAGGAAATTTTATTGCGTAAATTTATCATAAAACTAATAATATTTTATTTAAAAATATATATATTTATACATGTAATAACTCACGTAAAAGAGATAAATTATTATGACATCTCTTTCAGTCAAAACATATTATTTTCAGAAAATTTTGTAAACATCGCGGTAAGCATAATAATATTGAGACAAATAATGTGCATTAGAAAGAGTGATTATAAAATATACCTCACAGTAGTTTCGAACTTCGAAAGCGTTACATCTAAAAAATAAGAAAATAATTTTTAAAACAGGAATTTTTTGAATTATTAAATCATATTATTTATTTTTCAATAAAATGCAACTAGTTTTTTCGAAACCTCGAGGCAGAAAAAGAAGTAAAGACGAGGAAGGATGGAAAAGAAATATTCGAAAAATTAAGGTATTTAAAGATTTATATAAAAATTTGGAATATTTCTTTAGTGCATGCATGAAATTCTCATTTTCCTAATTATTTGAATTAACCATTTAATCCATTTAAATCACTTTTGATAAAAATATAAGTTTTTACGTGCAGACCTTCAGGAATCAGCACTGCGGCTCGCCTCTTTCATTCTTCATTCTTTCATTTCGCCGTTTTTCAGCAGCTGGATCAATATCGACAGACTTTGCGATTGAAAATATTCAATCGATGTTTATAAAACTGTTCAAAAAAAATTATTACATTTTTTTTAAACAAATAAATGTTAATTTTGATTTTATTTACACATTAATAATAGTCTAATGAGTAACTCCTGAAGTTTCACAGTAAAAAAATCGAAAACTCTGGGATTTAGAGCGAGTTGAAGTGTTTTTTGCATCTATTTTGGAAAAAAAGTGACAACTTTTTACAAGAGGCAAAAAAGATGGGCAATAAAATTTCCTATAAGGATATGTTTTAAAAATAAAAATTTTAATTAAAAAAAAAGTCGATCAGGGGCCAATCGAATGGTGCAGAAAAATTGTATACCCCCTTATTACATGCGGCGGTTCAATTATAATATTCAAAAAAAATCATGGGATGGCGTGCATTGGAAATTGTACACTTTTAAACTGAGTATGTAATCAAAACAAAAAAATATCAAATTTAAACATCCAAAATAGAATATTATGAAGTTAAAGCATCTGAGCCTTAATTTTAGGGCAATTGAAATTATAACGATTTAATAAGTAAAACATTGAAGATTGTACGATTTCAAAGTGTTTCAAAACGAATTCTACAAAAAATAATTATTCAGGTGGACTTTACTTACTATTAGGTAAAAGAAAAATATAAAATTCTCATTAATTTGTTTTATTATACAAAATTGTTACAGGTAGAGTTGATATTTTTTGTTTCAAACTTTTTTCGCATTAATAAATGCAGACAATCGAATTGCGGAGCACTGCAGTCTCGTAAATCGCCAAAATGCCGATACTTAAATCTAGGAAGTACGATGTTATCGCAACATCAGCGCACATCGGGTGCATTCGACATATCGAAAATTGATCGATTCTTGTTATTATTATCATGAAAAATATAATACAAATGAGGGGTGTGCAGAAAACTCGAAACTTCAAGTCGAGTCGTGTTCCGATTTGTCTCGAAAATCAGAAACTCGAAATTAATCAAAGTTACTCGAATGCTGTTGAGACAGTAATAAATTGATGATACTTCAAAACTTTTGAGTCTTTTTGAGTTTCTCGTCAACTCGATCTGACTTCGAGTTTTTTGCATATCCCTATACAAACATAACATATACAAGTTTCCATACAAATTTTCAGATATTTTATAACTTGCAAAGCAAATACGACATTATGCCTAAAGTTTAATATTCAAATTTTGCGATTTTAATTATAGAAACCAGACATGTTTTAATTAGACTTTACAAGTTACTCTCATTACTCTCTCAGATACACAAACACACACAGCCATATACACATATACAATATACATACACTAATCTCTAATATAAATAATCGCAAATACGAGCTTAATTCAATACCTCCATGTTAAAAGAACATATTTCGGAGTGTACGCCTAAAACGATTAATCTGGCGCTTGTCGCCTAAAATAACTACTTGCTTTTAGCATTGGCTCTATCCTTTTTCAAATTCTTTTTTTAGTTTTTTCAACTTCTTTTTTGTAATTTTCTGAATTCCCTGAATTATCTGAATTCACATAAATTCTCTTAATTCCTTGAGTTCTCAGAATTCAGAGAATTCAGGAAGTTCAGAAGATTCAAATGAAGTTAAGAGAATTCAAAAGAATTTGATAGATCTTAGAAGCTTTTCAAGCAAATTAAAAGAATTCAACAGACATGCCTTGTACACAGGCACAAGGCATCATCTATAGTTTCCTTCGTTTTTTGTTATTTATAAAGTGATAGGCTCCTTTACTTTTACACCTAAATGCCACATACATATATGGCACTTCGAAAATAGTGCTTTAACACTAGAAGTACCGAGCGGGGTCAATTGACCCCTTTCGATGTTTAAAATGGTAAAACTCCGCAACGGTTGTTTGCAGAGAGATGGCGTTTTGTGGCTTCAAGTTATTTATAAATAGGAGTATTTGACAATTTTTTTGGAAATATTGTATGCGCACTCAAGAAAAAAGATTCAGAAATCATTCAAGAATCATTTGAAAATGCCGGTACTTCTAGTGTTAATCTGTATCACCTCAATACTGCGTTATAAAAAAAATGATTTTTTCATTTGAAAAACATTACTTCTGGCAACAAGAAAAATTCTCATCGATCAGAAAAAGATTTGATTGGACGTATTCAATACTAAATATCTCTAATTCAAGTGATCTTTTTTCTCAGTTTACTAAAACGAAGGACCAACTCAAAAAGCCGAGTGGTTCTTTTAGACGACCAACGCCAGAGTGGTCATTTTAGAAGTACACTCTGAGAGAGGTTTTTAAAACATTGAGGTATGAAATTAACCAATCACTAGATAAGAAGAAAGCTATTATAAATAAATGCATCCCCGAATTCGAAGCGCGGTTTGAAAATTTGTCCAGGAGATTTTAAGCACTCTGTTATTTCATCTGCTTTTAATATGTTTGATATATAATATAGAAGTTCTATCTATATTTTAATACATTTTCTAAGTAAAATATCGAATCATAAATTACTATCAAAGGCACATGAGCGACAAGCAACACCGAAAGATCGAATCAAACCTATATTTTTGTATTTCATTTGATAGATTTGTTATACAAATCTATTCATCACCGGATAAAAAATTCTTTGATCATTTTCAACCAAAAAAGATAATCTTCATTTCTTCGTTGCCGAAGAAGAGAAGAATACATATATCTTAGCAAACGCAGTTTAATCGCTGTCTTGCGGATCACTCAATCAAAGAAAATGGGAGCAAGTTTGGATTCGACAATTTTTATCCTTGCCCTTGGACAGAAGAAAAAATATCTACTAGCAACACAGTTTTATCGCTGTCTGGTTGCAATCAGTTCAGCAATCATTTCACAGCAATGGAAGCCAGTATTCTGGGTACGAAATTTTAAATGGTAGAACGAAGATCACATCGATTATCGAGAGTAAAAATTATTTACAGTACAAAAATAAGTTCGCGGTGGTTTTCAAAAACGCTGTGTCCGGAGAATTGAGATCCCTATAGCCATGTTTTTTTTTCATTTTTAAACCCAGACGCTTAGCGATTCTGTTGTGGCTTGCGAATTGGTGAAGCTGCCACTATGGCGTTTGAAAAGGGCCTGAATTTCAGCTGGTGTTGAAGACCATCGTCGATGTCTGACCTTGTCGAGTGGCACTTCGGGGAGACCGACTTCTGTATGGCAACCCTTGACTGGAGAAAAGGGCAAGGCAGAAGGCAATCCGACTTCCTGAAAAAACAATTTACGAATAAGATCAAAAATTCATATTTAAATTAAGAGTTAATTATTTTCCGAAAATGGATGCTGAAAAGTTGTTGAGAATCTTTTCTCAAGGAAATAGGCCTTCATTCAATAAAAACTGATTATTTATCCAAAATTTGGTAAAAAGCGATAAGAAAAAAAAGTTGAGTAGAAAAAAAGATTTTCAATAAATAATGTTTGTATGTTTCCAAATTTTTTCATCCAAAATAATCTGTTCACTCTTCAACTATACGATCAATAGTAATATTGCAATTCTTAAAAGTATAATTTAAATAAATTTTTTCCCGAGACCTGCATTCCCGCAAGACCGTAAGAAATAATTCGATTCTTTTTACCCGTGTTAAAAGGTTTCCTAATTTATACTTTATTAAAAAATCCTTGACTTTTCCTTACGTTCTAAATTTCGCAGAAAAAAGGTTTCAAAGGTTAATAATAACGAATGTTGTTTTCACAACATAGGTGCGTTTTTTGCACTGTAATAAACTTGATCATTGAATAATTTAAATAATAATTACGATCCTTTTTGTTAAACAATAATATCAAATAGTGAACTGAAGAATTTCAAGTATTACCTATTATTCAACGGACATTTTGTTAAAGAAAAATTGCAATTGCAATTAAAGTTATTTCTTCAATTAAACGTTCAAGTATAATTTAACTGTTTTTTGTTGACAAAAAATGCATGCAATCATAATTAAAATTATTCCTACTTCGAAAGAGCAATTCAAAAGTTAACAATTTACTATAATTTTTATATAATTTTATATATGTTTAGTAATAGTATCACTAATGTTTAGAAAGTTTCTTGAAAAGTTTCAGGGGGTTCTTACGAAATTAAAAATTTCTATCAAATCGTGGAATAAAATACAAATTAAAATTCAATCTTTAATGGGATTTTTTTATCTCGAATTTTCATCGAGTTTAATTCTGAAAAAATGAAACTGAAATTTTCTTTATTTTTGTATTAATGGAATTTAATTAAAATATTCGAAATTGCGCTAAAATTTCTCTGGAGTTTTCCCGAACTGTCATAGTATGTAATTCCATGGATTTAAATTATTAAGTATTTCCGAAAATCTTGAGAAAGTGTTAAACTAATTCAAATTAAGATTCTATTAAAAAAATGTTCTCTCGAAATTCGCCGAAAATTCATGAAACAGAACTCTATAAGCAAAGAAAAGACTTGTTCTCTTTTTTTCCTTTAATTTCTGAAAAATATCTATGCAATTTACGTACAATAATTTAACTTTACTTTATTTTATTTTATTCTACATTTGTATCAAATTTTTATTTGTAATCAACAGACAATCTATAGAACACTTGAGTACGCATTTAAACCCTCTGACATTTTAATATAAAAATAATCCGAAGTATTCATGAAATAATATAAAATAAATTTTTCATATAATTCCTCTGAAATATATTCATATAATTCATCTGAAAATTCCACAGATTTTAGAGGAATATTTGTGGATCGATTTAATTTCAAATCGGGCAGGCGAAAATATGACGTTACTCAAAAGATACACGTATCTTACCGATTTGCCGAAAAAAATTGGTCAACAAAGTTATGAGTATTTGATTTAAAAAAATTAAAACCGTGGATTATCAAAAAATTGTTCAATTTTTTGGTAAAAGTGTGATCTTTTTTAATCTAATATAGGTATCTTCTTTCTGATTCTGATATAATTTGTTGTGCTCTTTCAAATTTCCTTCCAAAATTTAAAAAAAAGTTGCTCAAAACCCACACAGTTTTGTTTTCTCTTGATTTATTTTTCTAGCTTCATCCGAATGTAGGCAATATATTCCATGATAGTCTGCCCTGTTCCAGAGCGTTGGAGAGATTTTTTTTTTCTAAAAATCGAAAATGCACATTTTATGCCAAAACGACACGAGCTACGGAAGAAATCGAAGAAACAAAACTGTTTCTCTAATAAACTTCTAGAAAAATTACTCTGGACACTTTCTTCTATCAAGTTATTTTCGAGATTTTTGCGAAAATATGTATAAAATCCTTTGTAATTTATTTTGTCGCAACACTACAAAACTTACTTCATTATTCTTCCAGAAACGTTTTTAAAACTGTTAAATTAAGTCCTTTTTGTTTCTTCATCACAGCATAAAATTATATTGAAGAGAAAAACTTAAATCTTGAAGGATTTTATACATATTTTTGCAAAAAATCTGGAAAATAACGCGAGATAGAAAAAAGTGTAAAGAGACATTTTTCTAGAACTTTTTTAGAATATACAATTTTGTTCCTTTGACTTTTTTCGTATTTTCTGTCGTTTAAGCAAAAATGTGAATTTTTCAGGCAAAAAAAAAATTCTCTCCAAGGCTCAGGCACGAGGTAGACTATCATGGAACATATTTTTTACATTAATACAAATCTAGAAAAAATTATGAGAAAAACAAACGGTGGGGTTTTTGAGTAAACTGACTTTGAAGATTTTCAGAAAAACCGCCGCCATTTTGTCAATTTTAAACTTTGTTGTAAGATACGTGTCGTCTTATTCCCATTGAAAATTAACATATTTGACGTTTGAAACAAATTCGGTTTGTGGATATTAAAATACGCATCTAATTTATATGAAGTTCCTCTAAAATATTGATAGAATTTCTCTTGTATACCTATATATTTCTTCTAAAATTTGCATACTTCTCATAGAATAGAATCAGCGAAATAGAAATTATTCATAAATTATTTATAAGCAGAGATTTATTTCTGGGAAGGGAAATTAAAAATTTAATTCACAAAATTGTAAAACTCTGAAGCTAAAAAATACGTACTTTCTAGTCTATTTTAAGGAATGAAGACCTTTTTCTCACAATTTTTTTCTATAGAATCTGAATTCTTAGTAACTGTTTTTTTATCATAATTATAATAATCTCCTTCTTACAAAATTGTCTTCAAGTCAAAGGAAAAATTCCTGACCTTTTACTAGCCACACTCTCTTGAGTAAAAACTTTTGATTGCAATAAAAAATGCAGAGTAAATTCTGATTTCTCTAGACTCTAAGAGATTGAATGAAAATTCAATCGGTACCTGAAACGAGCTCATAGACGAAAATCCGCTTTCATCCTCCGCACTGCTCACACTATTGGAAGGTTTCGGCCTGATCTTAACAACGTCTTTCTCCACTTTTTTTACACGCCTAGAGTCGGAGCCGAAGAATTCCCTCTTGGCGATGGAGTCTACGTAGTTGTTAGCAGTTGGCAAGACCTCGTCTTCTTCTGTCGCTTTACTACTTCCGGAATTCAAGGACGTCGCATCAAGTGATCTCCTCGCACCGGGTAGAAGCGACGTCAGGTGGTTATCATTTGTTTCAGCGGTGCTGGATGAGCTTTTGTAGAGTGATCTGCAGTCGCCTTCGTTACTCCACTCGGTTCCACGATCTCTACTGGAACCGACAAAGGAGACATCTGGCAAGGTCGTGGAGTTGACGAAGTTGTTGCTTTGCAGGGATAATGACAAGTCGTTATAGTGCTGGTGGTCTACTGGTGAAGGAGAGGAACCGTTTTCTTCCATCGAGGTCACCCTCGCCAAGTCCGGCTCTCGCATCGCCATCAACGATTGGACAGTTCTCATCAACCTAAAAAATACAAATTCATTTTCATTTATGTTTAAGGGTGAAAAAAAATGACAAAAACATATCCCGAGCAAATTAACACTCTTATTTGAAATAATATCTTGCTTTAAATGTAAGAATTTTTAATCACACGAGCTACACTACTATATCCTAGAGGACCTAGAGTTAAATTTTAACTAAACGTTGGTAAAGTACGTCAAATCTTTAAAATGTTTGAAATTGTCATCGTGTCCTATGTCCCTGACTGCATTCTTAAGGATCCTGGAAATCATCGGCAAATCGAGCTTCATAAACTAAGGCCAAACGTATCTAATAATTACCCGATTCCTACTTTACAGGCATTTTTTTGCAACAACTCACGTGCACTTGAATTGAGATATCGAGTTCAAAACTTAGGAAATATATTAAAAGGCACTAAGGAACGTTTGTATGGTCCTAAATTTCTAGAAATACTAATCAAAACTTCCAAAAGTTTTCCAACATTTTTTTTGCATTTCCAAAAATGCAAGTTGTAAGTTGTTGCGAAAAAAATTACGGTAAAGTAGGAATCGGTTAAGTAGTACATGGCTTTAAAAATGCATACATTTAGTTTAACCCAATATCAAGAACGTACGTAACTGACAAGGGTACATAATCTACTGGGAAATTTTCGTAAAGAATTACAAATCTGAGTTGTTACAGGGGATTTCAGTAAAGCATTATAATTATGACTTTGAGACAGGGAATTTTCTAACAGATTTATAATTCTGATTTTTGACAGGGAAATAAAAAAAAATGTGAAATAAAAATTCACGTAGAGAATTGGCACTGACTAGTATTACGGAATTTTCCTTAACGTCAACCCTAAACGAGCTAGAAAAGGAGTTCGTCTCAGGGGAAATTCCGTAAAGGTAGACAGTTCATACAGAATTACAATTATCCTGACTTGGAACAGGTAATTTTAAAAAATAAGAATTTCAGTGAAGAAACATAATTTTGAATTTAGGACTTTCGACTTAATTATTATTATTATTATTATTATAATTTGAGTGAAGAAATATAATTTTGACAATTGGGAAAGGAAATTCCCGTAAGGAAGTATGGTTTTCACTTCTGAACAGGGAATTTCGTAAAAAAATATTATTTAGCTTTGAGATAAGAAATTTCCGCGAAGAAATGTAATATTTATTTTAGGACAGGAAATTTGAGTAAAAAAAATATAACCTTGACTATCAGGACATGGAATTCCTTCAATGAATTATCATTTTTACAAATGGAACAGGGAATTCCCGAAAGAATAATAACTTTTAGTTTGAGACAAGGAGTTTTAGAAAAGAAATATACTTTTAACAATTGGGACAGGTGATTCCCGTGAAGAATTACAATTTTGACTTTTGAATAGGGAATTTCGTAAGGAATTATAATTTTGTCATTGAGAAAGGCAATTTCTGCAAATAATTAGAGGTTTGACTTTGGGGCAGGAAACCTATTAAAAGAATTATAATTCTGGGAGAGACTTGGAAATTTCCGTTAAGAATTATAATTTTTATTTTAGGTTCACTTTAGAACAGGAAATTTGGTTAAGAATTATTATAGGATATTTTTGAAATCAGTTCAATTGCGACTTTGTATAGGGAATTTTCTAAAAAAAATCTTAATTCTGAGTATAAACAGAAAATAAATAAATAAAAAATACATTAAAAATGTCGCAAAGAATTATATTTTGTCTTAAAACAGGTAATTTTTCAGATCAAACGGGAAATTTTGAAAAATAATTTTATTTTTATATTTTAAAAAGTGAATTTACAAAAACAATCCCGTTTCCAAGGCAGAATTCGTTAGATTTTGAAAATTCCTTTTTCTAAATGGGAATTTGTTTGACTTACAAATTATTTTCTTATTCGGAAATAAAAATTTTTAGAATTTGAAACTTCTCTGCGTTTCATATTTTCTAGAGTTGACTATCACATTTCAGAAAAAAGAAATTACTATATTTCTGAATTATAATGAAAAAAAAGTAATAATACATAATAATATATAATATATAGAAATTTTAAAAATAATAAAAAACGTTGTAAATAAATATAATTCTGACTTGGAACAGCGAATTTCCGTATACACTTATAACTTAGACTTTACGCCAGGGAATTTCGTAAATAATTACTATTTGACTTGGAACGGAGAATTTTTGACATTTTTTAAGAAGGGACATAAAAAATGCCCTGTTCCAAGTCAGAATTATAATTCTTTTTTTTAAATTCCTTGTTCCAAATCAGAAATATTAAAATGTTTCGAAATCTCTTAAAGTCTTTTAAAATCGTTTGAAATAATTCAAATCTTTTGAACAATACAAATAAAAACAGACGTAATGTGTAATAAAAAAATTCTAAGTCACTGTGCCGCCCCTAAAAATTTGCCACCCTTTTTCAATTTTCAACGTCAGAGCTTTTCGATTGCAGAGTTGACATTATAATGTATTCTGTATAATGTCAATTCCCAACTTATCATACGAAGTTTAAAATGAGTTTTTGGCATTTTTGCAATTACCTGAAAGCTTCCTGTGACAGTTTTTCTGGGGGTATTTCATTAGGATCAAGTTGGGGTTGTTTTGGCCTTCGGTAAACAACTCCATCGTGAGTACTGTTCAAGTCTTGTCTTGGTGCTGGCTTCAACCTTGATGGGGTGCAATGCACAGGTTCGTTTCGTCGCAAAACGGACCAGCTGAAGTCTCTCAAAACTGTAGGGCTGGGGGAAATTTGACTGACTGACTTGGCCCTGGTGAACATGGATGATTCAGATGACGAGGATGAGGTCGTCGATGCTCCAGGACTCGGTGAGGATTCAGTGTGAACGGTATGGACACTTCGACTTCTTGGAACCCGGCCTTTGTCCTTGGCACTGCTCTTCTCATGAAGAATGTCAAGGCTCTTCCGGGTTCGGTCCAAGAAACGAACTACTTGTTCCATCAACGAACGGTACATTTGCCTGTTCGCCTCAGTCTGTAAGAGAAATAAACAAATTCATCAATTCATTCAATTCAAGTGGGACGGACAATCAGGGTGGCAGCAAAACTTCATTTTCAATTCAATTCATTTTTCATTTGCCCTGGCCGTTACATTTTTAACAAAATAGTTGAATTTTTAACCAAATTGTTAAATTTGCAGCCTACATAGGTCAATTCAACCAAAAAGTCGAATATTGAGACAAAAAAAGATTAAACTTTAACCAAAAACAATTGCATTTTCCATAAAATAGTTGATTTTGAAGCTAACAAGTCGAATGTTTTTAGAAAACAGGTGACTT